>CAWVQF010000006.1:0-100081 GCA_963932165.1 Pimpla rufipes | reverse complement strand
AAAAAGACGTAACCACGAAAGAATGAGATTTACGAATTGACCATTTTAGAGGTCGTCGAGAACGTCGAGTTTGTCGTCGAAGCACACGCGAAGGGCGAGCATGCGACGCTCGAGAATTTGAAATTTTTAACGGAATTTCTATATTGACTAGTTGTCGAATTTGTCGTACAAAATTCACATCAATGAAACTCGCGAATATCGACTTAGATGCAAGAACAATGTTTATCGCCGTAGCACACGCGAAAAGCTTCCACGACGATCGAAAAATTCAATAAATCGATAATGGACCGACTCGACGCGAAAGTCCGAGACAACGATTCGAGGAGATTCACCGCACGGGGCGCGAGAAGGAGAGTGACGTCACTTAAATTTCGTAAAAAAAACCCACGAACCTCCCTTTTTTTGTTTAACCGCACTAATTTGTTTAAATTAGATCAGTTCGATCGAGATCTCGTTGAGCGTAAACCGCAACGAGCGAGAACGACGCGCGCGCGAGCGAGCCACGAGAGCGAGACGACGCTACTGACCGCGTGGGGCTTAAAAGCGCCGGTACTCCGAAAAACCGATGAACCGAATTTTTCCAAGCAAAATCCCACCAGATCCGGCTCGAAGGACCAAAATGTTTCGAGCGCGGACTTATCATAAATTTTGAGACCGGAAGTAGTGGGAATATTGCGAGGAAAAAATGCGAGAAAAAGATCGAGACTTGCTGATATTTTCGTGGTATAAATTAGCACGAGTGTGCTCGAGTTTATTCGTAGACAGACTGACGATCGCAAGGGACGACACACCTGCGTGTGCGGTCTTCTTGCGAGTTACAGGTTGTTGCGGCACCAGCGCCGCAAGAGCCGCCGAGCGGCTTATTGAAATATTTTCGTTTTTGTCGCGTGGCTCACCGAGCTGTAAGCACCGGCTTTCGCTACCGTCAATATTGGAGCGAAGTGTCCGCGTCGAACCGCACAAACGGGCAGTTCGACACCGCTCGACCAAGCGGTAACATTGTATTCGAGTGTATAATAAAGAGTTGTCGGTATTAGTGGAATAACGCGTGCATCACCGTTAATTACCTAACATACTCTCCTCCGAACGATCCGAACCCCCCGTGCCCCCGCGCGCGAACATTTGGTCCTTCGAGCCGGATCGTTCGGCTGGAGATAAGTGCATCGATAATAAGTGCTGTGACCAGGGAGATCGGCCTGACAAATTTGAGCCGCATCTCCCCGCGATTTGGCGGTGCATTAGTGCAGTGCGTGATCTCCGTGGGCTCGGTTTTATTCGCCCCATGGCCTTGCCTTGCTGCCGAGTATAAGGAACGACCAACGGTAAGCGCCCAACGGTCACTCGCTTTTTTTGTACACGCGCGGCTCGAACGAGTATACTCTCGCTCGCTCGCGGTTCGACGACCGACGTCAACACCGCGAACTATACAGAGTCAAGCTCTTAAACCTCCCAGACACTCCGCGAACTCTGTTTACGTTCGGGTCTCGGAATCGGGTCCATCGAAATCATCTATTTCGTTCTACTCGCGCGCGCCCGCGACCGCGGTTCGCGAAGAGTTTCACTCGCCCCCCCTCTCGTGAGGGCCGGTCGCCCTGCGTCGCGTCTTGGACTCGCGGTCTCGCCGACGCTGTCGTTGGCGGTCGAGCTTCACTCGCCACGCGTCGGCGACACGCGAAGGGCGCGTCTCTGCTGCAGATAACCGCGCCGGAAGCATGAACGTGAATTCTCACAATGAATGAACTGCTTGCAGCTCTCGCTGCCACGGCGGATCTCATTCTCAAATTCCACGTTAATTTGAAGAAGGCCCCGCGCGAACGCCGCACTCCCGCGTATCTATCAGCTCGCGGCCAACTCCTCGAGCAGTACTGGCGACACTACCTCGACAGCTACCTCAAATTCACGAGGCTACCCACGGTGGTGGACGGTCATGAGTACCTGGAAGCTAACCATTTTCAGACTACTGAGGACTACTATCTCGATTCGAAAGCGCTGATCGCGTCGTGGATGCAGCAAGACCCGCCGCCTGCTCAACCAGGCGATCAGATGAACCGTGTGCCTACGGAACACGGCAGGCTGCCAACGCTCGATCTCCCGAAGTTCTCAGGAAACCTATCTGAGTGGGAGTCCTTTCGAGACCTGTTCAGGGCCATGGTTCACGATTACCCGGGCCTCAGTCCAGCAGTGAAGCTGCAGTACCTCCTTGCGAACGTGGCTGGCGAAGCGGAGCAGCTACTGCGGAACTTAGCAGTCACGAACGCGAACTACGACCGTGCCTGGGACGCCCTGGTAGCGCGGTACGATAATCCGCGAAGGCTAGTGCAGTGCCACATCAAGACTCTTCTATCTCTCCCGGCGACCACCAAGGAGACCGCGGCAGGGATACAAAAGCTCCTTGACTCTACTGACCAGTGCCTCCGCGCCCTGGGCAACCTGGGGCAGCCGGTTGAACACTGGGACACAATCCTGGTGCATCTCACGTGTCAACGGCTCGACCCAAACACTCGTAAGGACTGGGAAACGTCACTTGGAAACGTTCGAGAGCACCCTACCTGGGAGCAGCTCTCGACTTTCGTCGACACACGATCACGCGCGTTAATTGCTGCCGACCCCGCCGCGTACAACACGTGTTCCAACAGCGTCAACAATAACACGCCACGGCAAGGTAACAAACAAAACAAATCGTCGGTAGCGTCGCATACGGTAACTACGGGATCAAGCAGCGGCACCGGGGAGAACGCGAATGGCGAGACCACTCCAGAAAACAAGGCGAAGAAAAGGGGTCGAAAATGCCCCTTGTGCTCCGAATCGCACTACGTAGGAGGTTGCGCCCAGTTCAAATCTCTCTCGCCTGCGCAACGAGATGAGCACGTCCGTCGCTTACGACTTTGCCGCAACTGTCTGGCTCAAGGTCATTGGGCCTCGGCATGTCCGTCTACGAAGAGATGCAACGTGTGTGCCGCGAATCATCACACCACTCTACACGGTGTGGACCAGCGACAAGCGCACACCCCAGATAACGCGGCTCAATCAGCGAGCTCGTCTACTAACGACTCTCCGTCGACCTCGACAATGATGCAAGCCAATCATGCATCTAGCGTCGCGATTCACTCGCGAACGGTTCTCCTCGGTACGGCACGCGTTCTCTTGACCTCGGAGTCAGGGCGGCGAGTGCCCGCTCGCGTCTTGATCGACCCCTGCGCCGAGGGCTGTTTCGCCAGTGAAGCTAAGGCCCAGGCCCTTCGAGCTCCACGAACCCCCGCCCTAGTACCGGTGAGTGGTGTCGCGGGCGCCAAAGCTGGCGTATCTAAGAGCCTGGTCACTCTACGAGTCAACGCTCTCACAGACCCGACGGTGAACATTTCCGTCGTCGCGTGTGTCCTGCCGCGTGTAACCGCCGACCTGCCGTCTCGCGCCGCTCCTACGACCAATTGGCCGCATATATCAGATCTGCTCCTCGCCGATCCCGATTTCTCTCGACCAGGCGTCATCGATATGATTCTGGGTGCCGATGTATACCGTGACCTTCTGCTGTCCGGAATACGGCTGGGGCCGCCCGACACGCCAGTCGCTCAAGAAACCATATTCGGGTGGATCCTCACCGGACCTGTACCATCAATCCGGAACCCACCAAACATTCCGCACGACAGTGTAAGTGTCCACCACTGCGCCACAGGCCAGGATCTCACAGCCCTCGTTCGAATGTTCTGGGAGCTTGAGGAACCCCGCGCCAAGCGGCACCTCACGGACGAAGAGAATCGATGCGAAGCGCTCTTCCGTGAAACTCACCGACGCAAACCGACGGGCCGTTACATCGTGCGTCTGCCCCTCCGCTCGGAGGCAGATCGAACTCTCGGCGACTCGCGTGAATTCGCGTGTCGCGCCCTCGTTCGGGGCGAACGTCGCCGCGAAAAACAACCCGCTTTGGAATCAGAATACTCGCGTTTCCTCCACGAGTATCTCTCCCTTGGTCATATGGAGTCGGCTCCGGTCGCCGCGATTGCCGATTCCCGCGCCCCGCGTTACTACATGCCTCACCACTCGGTCGTGCGCGAAGTCGGTGGCAAATCTAAACTGCGAGTGGTCTTTAATGCGTCGCACGCAACCACCTCCGGTCACTCCTTAAACGATCTGCTTGCGCCGGGTCCGAAGCTGCAAGCAGATCTCGTCGCGATACTCACGCGTTGGCGAAGGCATCGAATTGTTTTCGCCGCGGACATCGTAAAGATGTTCCGCCAGATTCGAGTCGACCCAAAGGATTGCGACCTTCAACGCATCGTGTGGCGCGAGTCTCCTCAGGCGCCAATTCGAGATATGCGACTGCTGACGGTGACCTACGGGACCGCGTGCGCGCCCTATCTCGCCATCCGCACACTACACCAGTTGGCTACGGATGAAGCTCCTCACTTTCCGGACGCCGCCGAAATTATTCGTCACGATACGTACGTGGACGACATCCTGACCGGCGCCGAGAATCTCGAGGCCGCGGCCGCCCTTAAGAGCTCTCTTATCGAGATGCTGCACCGCGGAGGCTTTGAGCTAAGTAAATGGACTGCGAATACCCCTGAACTGCTCCTCGATTCCACCAACCGGCCATCTGATCTCCCGGTACAACTATTCGAACCTGAAGAGTGGATCCGGACGCTGGGAGTCGTGTGGAAACCAGCAACCGACACGTTCGGATTCAAAATGAGTCTGAGCCTCCACGACACGGCACCAACCAAGAGGAAGCTTCTCTCTGAGCTCGCGCGTACCTTCGATCCTCTCGGCTGGGTGGCGCCAGTCTTGGTGCGCGCAAGGATTTTATTCCAGGACTCATGGATCTCGGCCGTTTCCTGGGACGAGCCTCTCCCGCCAGATTTGTCAGTCTCGTGGCAACAGCTTCGACAATCACTGCCAACATTGGAAGAACTCGCCATCCCTCGATGGTTCGGTCCCTCATCGCTCCCGCGCCGGTACGAATTGCACGGCTTCTCCGATTCCTCGGAACGGGCCTACGCCTGTGCTGTTTACGCGTGCGTCACGGACGCGAACGGCACCACGCGCGTCTCTCTCCTGTGCGCCAAAAGCAAGGTCGCGCCGGTAAAGACCGTTAGTCTTCCGAGACTTGAGCTCTGCGGCGCAGTCTTACTCGCGCGCGTCATGACCGCCGTCAGGGAAGCTCTGCCGAACGATCTCACGCCCACGTCTTTCGCGTGGTCAGACTCGACCGTCGTCCTCGCGTGGTTACGCGGCCACCCTTCGCGTTGGGTGACCTTCGTCGCGAATCGCGTCTCCGAGATCCGTACCGCGTTGCCTGAGACCGAATGGCGGCACGTTCGCTCCGCTCAAAACCCCGCAGACCTCGCGACTCGCGGCATCACTCCGGCTGAACTCATACAATCACGCCTCTGG
This sequence comes from Pimpla rufipes, assembly GCA_963932165.1. Classification (NCBI taxonomy): domain Eukaryota; kingdom Metazoa; phylum Arthropoda; class Insecta; order Hymenoptera; family Ichneumonidae; genus Pimpla; species Pimpla rufipes. The sequence goes on along the minus strand of CAWVQF010000006.1, from coordinate 94,690 downwards.
TGGCAAGGACCAACCTGGCTCCATGGACCACCGGACGGCTGGCCGTCTCCCGCTCCCGTGTCGCTCTCGACCACGGAACTCGAACGTCGCGTCGAACAACGCGCTCATATTGCCACCGCGCCAGAAGAAAATACTTTCCTCAATCGATTTTCCAATCTGCAAAGGCTCCTACGCATCACTGCCTGGTGTCTACGAATACGACGGCGAAAGACTTCTGCCTCCCCCAACGAACGCAGAGAACAACCACAACTCAGCGCGATCGAAATTTCTTCAGAGAGGCAGCGCTGGATCTCGATCACGCAGGAGCTCGCGTTCCCCGACGAGCTAAGGGCGCTGCGAGAAGGGCGGACCCCAACAGCTCGGAGTTCCATAGCCCGACTCTCCCCGTTCCTCGACGAAGTCGGCTTACTCCGTCTAGGAGGGCGGCTCCAGCACGCCTCATTGAGCTACAACGAACGTCATCCAGTTATCCTACCGGGTTCTGGAAAATTCGTGGAACTCCTCCTTCGTCACGCTCATCAAGTTACGCTGCACGGAGGACCGCAGCTCATGCTCAGCTATCTTCTGCGGTCTGTATGGATCATTCGAGCCCGTAAACTCGTGCGTACTACCGTCCACCACTGCATCGAGTGCACACGCCAACGAGCCGCCGTACCTCAACAGCTGATGGGACAGCTGCCGCCGTTTCAAGTCAACAAGCCCTCGCGGCCTTTCGAGAAAACGGGACTGGATTACGCAGGTCCTTTCCTGTTACGAGCAAGCTCCGGCCGAGGCCGAACGACCTTCAAGGCCTACGTGTCACTCTTCGTCTGCCTCGCCACTCGAGCCGTCCACCTCGAAGTCGTGGGCAGTTACGACACCCAATCATTTCTCGCCGCGTTCAAGCGCTTCTCGGCTCGACGTGGAATATGTGCCGAATTGTTCAGCGATAACGGTACAAATTTCCGTGGAGCAGACCAGGAACTCCGCTCTATGTTTCTCGCTGCCTCGGCCGCCTCCAAGGAGATCGCCGCGGTGCTGGCCAACGACGGCACCCAGTGGCACTTCATTCCTCCTCACGCCCCGCACTTCGGCGGGATCTGGGAGGCCGGCGTCAAATCGGCTAAGCACCACCTTCGGCGTGTAATCGGTGAGACGATTCTGACCTACGAGGAGTTGACGACCATCACAGCGCAGATCGAGGGGTGCCTCAACTCCCGACCAATCTGCCCTTTAAGCAGCAACCCAACCGACCTGGTCGCGCTCACACCGGGACACTTTTTAACCGGAGGCGCTCCGACGACGCCGCCCGAGCCCAGTACGTTGTCTCTGCCCATTGGAAGACTTGCCCGGTGGCAACTCACAACTCACATGATTGAGAGTTTCTGGGTCAGGTGGTCCTCAGAATACCTGCATCACCTGAAACAGCGCAACAAATGGACGAAAACGACTCCGAATATAACAGCGGGTGATCTCGTGCTTCTCCGAGACGACCGCTTTCCACCCTCAAAATTGGCCTCTCGCTCGAGTCACGGAGACTCATCCTGGGCCTGACGCCCTCACCCGCGTGGTCACGGTGAAGACGGCCTCATCCACCTTCCGACGGCCGATCACCAAACTTGTGCGCCTTCCGATTCACGAGGCGGAAACACCGAAGGACGAAGCTGCGACCAACCTCGCCCCACCGGATTCGCTCATGGCGGGCGGCAAATAAGCCAATTTTTGTATTAATTTCCTCATTTTCTTACGACTTAAATTTCCATTATTCTAATCGCTTTCCCATTCCGTTCCGCTACGGGACGGGGCGGGCGGTATATTGCGGCACCAGCGCCGCAAGAGCCGCCGAGCGGCTTATTGAAATATTTTCGTTTTTGTCGCGTGGCTCACCGAGCTGTAACCACCGGCTTTCGCTACCGTCAATATTGGAGCGAAGTGTCCGCGTCGAACCGCACAAACGGGCAGTTCGACACCGCTCGACCAAGCGGTAACATTGTATTCGAGTGTATAATAAAGAGTTGTCGGTGTTAGTGGAATAACGCGTGCATCACCGTTAATTACCTAACTTACTCTCCTCCGAACGATCCGAACCCCCCGTGCCCCCGCGCGCGAACACAGGTAATGCTCGGTAATGTAGAACGCTATTGATCGAAATTTCGCGCTCTGATAACTCAGACACGAGATAATAGAAAAATGCTAATTTATTGATCGGAGATAAATATTCGTTGCAGAGTTTCCTAGTTTTCGGAACACACTTCAATTTTTAAAGCTGAAGGACTCATCTCCGACCCATGGTGCCCTTGAGACTTATGTTCGTCTTGACGCGCGCAATTTTTTGAGCCAATAACAAAATTTGACCTTGACTTTCAAGGTCAAGGTCAATTATGCGGCTCGAAATTTTAAGAGATCTTTACCGGACATGACCGGGAGATTCTGTTGCCAGAGTGGCGACCAAACATTTCTTTCCACCCTGTACCTAGCAACATCCCCTCCATATCGAAGGAGGACAAATAAAGTCACGCAATATCACAACCATCAAATCAGAAAGAATTAAGGAGGGATGAAAGCAAGAATACCACATGGGAGGGATCATCGGCGACCTGCACGATTTGTTATGATAATGGACAAAATATTGTCATTTATTATCAATGCAAGGCGATATTTAAGATAGACTATTAATATTTAGGGGATCAATACGTTTATTAACATTTTTGGCAGAAATTATTTAAAAGGAAAATATTGATTAATTAGGTAATTATTTATAATTAAGGGTTTAATCAGTAAGGAATATCGGTAAATCATTCATATGAAGTGAAAGGAATTTTTGTATAGTTAATTACTCAGATAAAATAAAGTAAAAATTGCGAGATTACGACAAGTGGTTAAAATAGCGGGAGTGCGACTGAGCGCGATGCGAGTAGGCCGATAGGAATGAAGCGTGAGGGGACGGTAGCGCGGGCGACGCGTCGCTTGGACGCTACTCCTCAAGACAAGGGGAATAGCCTGGTGGGAATGATGCATAAGGGGTCGGTAGGGCAGGTAACACACGGCTCGACCGCTACTCCCACCAAACGACAATTGCGGGGAAATATTAAGCAGGTTATTTAATGAGCAGCAAACGGTGGCGGAGCTCATTAATATTCCGGACCCGAATCAAGTCATTTTTGTCACCGAATTATCCGTCAGATCAACTTAAAGAATTAAACCCGTGAATTTGTGAATTGAGTTCGTTAAAACTCTCCAACATTAGACATTTTAAACCATCGACATTTTAAACAATAATTCGGACTTTATATCGAAGATCTCATTCGAACTTGTGAACTTTGACTGTTTTAAAACCAAATCTCGAGTGGTAAATCGACCTGTTAAAATCAAATATTATGTACTAAATTATAAATCATATTTTGTTTCCGATTTTTAAAAATGTAACTGTGAAATTGTGGAACAACCAATAATCAAAACTTTGAATTATGAACTGAAACTTTTGAAATTTCGTGTTTAAATCCGAAAGAACCACACCATCGGCCTTCCTTGTCATCGGAAAATTCCATTCATCTGATATTCGAGTGGAGAGCCGGAGGGTTATCGCAGCCGTTGGATCATTGGGATCGTTCTGATTGTCACCTTCTCATTCATCTGGTTATTCATCAATCGCACGGTTCCATCCCATATTCGCCCATTTTCGCCACACGGATAAGTTTTTGGTTTCATTCATTTTAATCTTTATTTTTGTGATTTAATTTAAAGTCAGAAATACTTTTTCAAGTTCCTTCCTGAGCTTTTGCCCGAAAAGGTAGGCTCTAAACGGAACACCTCCGCGTTTTGGCTGAGTCACATTGATACCGCAGACACATAGGAGGAGATTTTCTTCCCTTTGAACTTTATCATTTGTGTATCAAAAATAGCAATTCGCGACGTAACAGTGTGAAGTATATTTTCTTCGAAACAAATCAGATGCGGTCCCGAAGTTCGTCGAATTCAAGAATCTCGTAGAAAAGCAAACCGATTAGAAGATAAAAGCAGTTCAATCCGATAACGGTAAAGAATTCTGCAACGCGGCAATGGACGAGATATTGAAGCTTTCGGGAATTCGGCGACGATTAACAACGGTATATACACCTCGACAAAACGGTGTTGCCGAACGTAAAAGCCGAACACTCGTCGAAATGGCACGCTGTATGCTAATCGAATCAGGACTTCCACCTTCTTTCTGGGCTGAGGCGATAGCAACAGCGAATCACATCAGAAACAGATGCGTCACGAAAAGCCTAGAAGATGAAACTCCCTATCACAAGTGGTTCGGAAAACGTCCTGACATAAGATATTTCAGAACGTTTGGATGCCAAGTTTTGGCTCTCGACAAAACTCCCAACAAAGACAAGTTCCAAGCAAGTAGTTAAACAGTGGGGCTTATGGATCACTTCGTGTGCGTGTCGCACGTACACGCCGTAGCTGTCGGTTGCCCCGATGGTGGGGGGTTTCACACGTATGCGCACATGTGCGCGCGCGAGTGGGTGGGCGGCGGGACGGTGGGGGGGGGGGGGGCGTCGGTGAAGAAGACGTGAGGGATATTGTGTTACATAAACAATCCCTCGTCTCTCTGGAAGATGTGATAAGAGGGGAATTGTATTTCAGTAGAATTTAAGATTCATTGAGAGGAGAAATATAAATTATTCTTTTAAGGTTGATATATATTAATCAGTCTGTCGTCTCTCTGGAAGTTATGACCTGAGGGGACTTGTATTTTCGTCGAATATAAGTTTCACCGACAGAGTTGAAATAAATATAATTTTTTTCTAAGATTGATAATTTGGGTAATATCCGTATGAGATGGAGCAAATGTCGGTATAAAACTGACGCGCAGAGAGCACACTGAATCATTCAGCTGCAAGGACCGATCCGTTCGTGCGAATTATTCGGTAATTAATATACGCCGATCTGTGATCCTTAGGTATGTATAGAAATTGTTATTTATGTTTTTTTCCAGTAAAAGTGTTTTTTTCATTAAAGTAATTAAATTTGCAATCTGAAAAATAGGTTCCTGCTGGAAAAAACTTCAACCTGGGAAAAAATGGATTTATCGAAAATCAACGAAGTCAGTCGCCTGCAGAGTTTCCTTCCATCGAAGAGGATGTCGGAGCTGGATGTGAACAAATTGTACAAAATTACGAACCTGCGAATGGTGAAGACCAAGTACGGAATCCAAGTGGTCGCCGACATTGAAAAAGAATTTGCCGTTTTCCTGCCATCGAGAACAAGTCAACTGCTGAACGAAGACAAGGATTTGTTCGAAAAAATGTTGGATCGTTGTCGGAACCACGGCCTCGCTTTGCGTTACCTCGGCGGAAAATACAACCGAATTGAATTTGTTGATAAGTAAAAAAATGCAATAACAATAGCAATGACAATGTTAAATATGTTTTATTTGAGAAGTGTAAAAAATGTTTTTCAATAAATAAAATAGTAGATATAAAAGTAGATATAAATATAAAATAGTAGATATGTTTTTCAATAAAAAATAGATATATTTTATATTCTATATTATCATTTTATTATTGTATTTCATCAAATTTATTGTCACTACGCAACCGCGGGTGAAATAAAAAATGACAGGTATAAAAAAAATACATTTTTTTACAAAAAAAAAATGTTTAAGAAAATTCGACAGTGTAAAAAAGAAATCAATATGTAACCCTGATCGGGACTTCCGTTTCCGCGTGCGAATGGAGTAGACGCATGTGAGGTGGGGTGTGGAGTTTTGTGGTGAAGGGAAAGGTTGGGAGCGAGATGGCGGTGAGGGAGAGGCAGGGGGGAAGAAGGAAAGGACTGGGCTGGACGGTAGATAAAAGGTTTGGAGGGGCGGTGGACGAGTAAAGGGATAAAGGGAGAAATAAGGTAGGAAAAGAGGTTAGGAAAAAGCATGGTCGATGAAGGGGCGTGGGGGAAGCGGGCGAGGAACAGGGAAAGTGGAGACAGGTACGGAGAAAGTTAGAAGCAGGAGGTAGAAAGAGGTAACAGAGAGAGAGGACAGAAGATAAAGAAGGGACGGTAAAGTAGAGCGCGAAAGAAAAAAATTTGATGAGAGATAAGGAAGGAACGGCAGAGAAGAGCATGGACAAGGATAAGTGGGAAAGACGAGGAGATGAGGAAGTTAGTAGAGGAGGGGATCGAGGAAGAAAGGATACAGGGGAAACAGGAGTAGGGAATTAGCATAAGGATAGTGGAGCGGAAAGGGAGCGATTGGAGTGAGATGAGGATGAAGAAGTGGCAAGAGGGGAAGCGGAGAAAGCGGGCACGAGAGAGGTAAGGAAATGACAGAGAGGGGACAGGGAGAAGAAGGCGGGGGAAGAGAGACAGGTGGAACAGGGATGGAGAGCGGCAGAAGTAGGAGGCAGCTAGTAAGAATGAGGTGGAGACAGTGGGAAAAGAAAGAACGAAGAAGGTGAGATAATGGCATGGTAAAGAGGGGCGAAATGATAGGTAAGGAAGATTGGAAAGAGAGAGAAAGGAAGAAACGGAAACTAAAGAGTGAGTGTGGATAAAGTGGAAAGGGTAAAGTAGAGAGGAGATTGGCAAAGTAGGCGACGAATAGGAATGGAGAGGGGGACATAGAGGGAACAGAAATGGGGGTATCAGTAGGGATAACAGGTGGATATACGGAATGGATGAGGGAGAGAGAGAGTTAAAAGGAATGGAGTGAAAGAGAGGAAACGGAAGTCGGCGGAGAGAGGAGGAGAGGAAAGAGGGGAGTGGAGCGACGACGGGAGAGGGGAGAGCTGGCGTGCGACCGAGAGGCGAGCGAGAGGAGGCGAGATGCGAGCGGGCGTGCGAGCGCGAGAGAGGTGAACGGGCGTGCGAGCGGGCGAGAGATGCGAGCGGGCGTGCGAGTGCGAGAGATGTGAGCGGGCGTGCGAGAGGGCGAGAGAAGCGAGCGGGTGAGAGAGGAGAGCGAGTGAAGGGTCTGTGGAAGAGAGTGAGAGAGGAATGAGGCGGCGTATAGGTATGAGTGGCAGCAAAGGATGACGTGGACGGGAGAGAGAGAGGGAGAGAGCGGAGTTTGTAAACGAAAGAGAGCACAGGAGAGTGGAAAATGAGATTCTAGACGGCGAAGAGTGGAAAGGGAACGTGTAAGAAGGCGAGGGAGGAAGCGGTATGGAGGAATGAGTGAGAAAAGCGGAGTGTGAGAATGGGAGTGCGGAGAAAAAAATGTAGTAGAGTAGATATGAAGAGGACGGATGAGTGTGGGCCACTCCCACACTCATGTAGCGTATAGGAGAGTTGATGAAATGGAGAAAGGAGAAAGAGGGAAAATTTGTAAAGGCGTATGTAACAAGGAGACGACCTTGTTAAAAAATCTTGCAACCCTTAGGGGAGTCAATAAAGGCATACATACATACATGTAACCCTGATCGTGGGTGAAACAAAAAAATGACGAGTATAAAAAAATTCATTTTTTTACTTGAAAAAAAAAACTTAAAGAAATTTGACACTGTAAAAAAAAATTATAGGTGTAAAAAATCATTTTTAACTTGAAAAAGTAAAAAATGAATAAAAAAAGTTCTCAGTTCGTAAAAATTAATACAATGTTTTAATTTGAAGAAAAAAATTAAATGAACTGTAAAAAAGACCCAAAATTACTGAGTGATTTTTACAAAATATATGCGTTCGTTGTAGAGACGAGATTCGGCGACGATGTTGTTAATGCAGAGCACTGACCGAACGCCGAGCGCCCTGATGTCCACCACCCGCAACATCCTCTCGATGACGTTGAGAACCGCAAGATCGTGTGGCCTTCAACCCACTCGATCGGAATAAAAATATTTTCCACCACTTCCAGATAATTATTACCTGAGAGAGAGAGAGAGAGAGAGAGAGAGAGAGAGAGAGAGAGAGAGAGAGAGAGAGAGAGAGAGAGAGAGAGACAAAAATACAAAACCTTATTTTATTTAATTGACAAATTAAATTAAATAACTAATAGAAAAAATAGGCTTACCGTCAGGATGCTAGCGTTGTGTTGGTGTTGGGTCCGTCTGCGTCGACTTGGACCGCACCGACGGACGTTGCGCCGTTGGCCGACGACGGAGTCCTTGGCGTCGCTGTTGTTGTTGTTGTTGTTGTTGCGTTGCTTGAAGTGGCGGCGGCTGGATGGGCAGCGGTCTGATGGACACGCGCTGCTGTCGAATTCGTCGGAGAACTGGCATAGACTGCTCAGGTGGCCCAGCTCGAGCCGATGAGACTCGACGCAGCATCGGTGGAATGCCTCGCTCCGACGGGGGTGGGCTCGTCGGCGAATCCTGGTGATACGGCGGCGGCACAGCTTGAGCCGGTGAGACGTCGCGCGGCGGCACAGCTCGAGCCGGTGAGAGGAGTCGCAGCGGCGGTATGCCTCGCTCCGACGGAGGTGGGCTCGTCGGCGAGTCCTGTTCGTACGACGGCGGCGGCACAGCTCGAGCCGGCACAGCTCGAGCCAGCACAGCTCGAGCCGGTGCGAATTCACGCGGCGGCACAGCTCGAGCCGGTGAGCTGGGACGGAGAAACTCACAATCGAAGTGATCGAGAAACTCTGCGGTGTCGTCTCGTCCGAGCGCGACGCGCTGACGATTGAAGAAGTCACGCGGAAGTGCGGTCAGGCGAATTTCGAGAACGGCCTGCACGGGCAGGTCCAAATACTTGTTCGCTCGCGAAATTTCGCCACGCTGCACGAATCGATAGCCGGGGCGATAGAAATCAGTAACATGGTGCAGCCGAAAAGCGGCACCGCCGGGTAGGGGCACAACAACCGGCAGTCAACAGCAGCTCCGGCGCAGGGGGCAAAAACCTGCTATAACTGCGGAAATGCGGGACACCTGGCCCGGGACTGCACGCGGAAATCGGGCCGCGCGAGCCTGACAATGGCCAGGCCAAACAACAAGAAAATTAATCAGGTGGACATCGCCTGCACATATTGCAAAAAACATATTGCAAAAAAGGGCCACACCTGGCAGGAATGCCGGAAAAGTCTGAACAAGAAGAAGGAAAATGGTCAAGGACCGCAGCAGCAAAACAAAGCGGCGAGTAATCAGCCGGCGGGGAACGATAAGCCTCAGGCATCCAGCATGGCCGCCAAGAGCAACGTTAGCCGCGCGTACGCTGGGCACCCTGCAGGTCAACAGACTGGCCTTCCGGCACGTAGCGCAAGGCCGGAGCGAGACAACCGCGGCCGAGAGGGGGACGCTGCGAGTATTGCAGATAACGCTCCCGGCCGCGCGCGATACGGCGGGCGACACCGCCGCCGACTTCGATATCGCTTGCCCTACTGCCGCTCGCGGGCTCTTGACCCTCAAGGCTGACACCGGAGCCCAATGCAGCATCGTGAAGTACAGACGCCGAGTTGCAAGGGGCAGGGGGCAGTAAATTTTCTCCTCTTTGCAAGGCCGAGCTCACTTTGGAAACGCCGCGAGTTTCCGTGCAGCATTGGTTTTATGTCGTGCCGGACGACGTGCCGTTGGCTGTGCACGGGCTGCTGGGGATGGATTTCATCAAAAAACACAAGGCCGACATTCTCAGCGGCGAAACCTTCAAATTATTCGGCCACAGCATGCCGCTAATAGACGGACGCTCGAAGCTAACGATCGCACCTCGCTCAGAAAAAATAGCCTACGTCGCGACGACGAGTAAATACGTCGGTTTAGTCTCACGCACGTAGGTGAGCAAAGGCGTTATACTCGGCGCGTGTTACACACAGCCACAGGGGAATAGCTGTGTGGTGAGCATCGCCAACACTACCGAGCACGAGGTGGTGATAGAGCGGCCGACAGTGACACTTGAGCCGGCCGAGATAACCGAGGCCGAGCTCGACGCGAACGCCAAGGCACTGCTCGTAAGCCCGGTGCCGGTGGAAAGGGGGCTCATCGACTGGAGCGGCTGAAACAGGAGCTCAGCCTGAGTCACCTCAACAGCGAAGAGCGAGACGAACTTTTGAAAATCGTCAATCGATACGAGCGGATTTTCCATTTAAAGGGAGATGTTCTGCCGTGCACGCATGCCGTAGAACACAATATACCCCTAAAAAGCGGTGCGCGGCCGATAAAGGTGCCTCCTTATCGACTTCCGGAAACACACAAACGGGAAGTCGAGCGGCAGTTAGAAGAGATGCTGGCGGACGGAATAATCCAGCCGAGCCGCAGCCAGTGGAACGCTCCTCTGCTGGTGGTGGCCAAAAAAACCCGACGCGGCGGAGGTACAACGAATGCGAGTTGTCGTGGACTTTCGGAAACTCAATGAGGTAACCGTCGGCGACTCGTATCCCCTGCCGAACATCACGGAGATACTCGACCAGCTGGGAAAAGCGCACTATTTTTCCACCCTCGACCTCGCCTCGGGGTTTCATCAAATCCCAATGGCGAGCGAGGATAAGGAAAAGACGGCATTTTCGACATCGAACGGACATTTCGAATACAATCGAATGCCCTTCGGGCTAAAAAGCGCGCCGCCCACATTCCAAAGGCTGATGAATTCCGTTCTGGCCGGTATCCAGGGTATAAAATGCTATGTTTACCTAGACGACATCGTAGTTTACGGGAAAAAATCTGCGTGAACACAACGAACGATTTGAGGAGGTTTTCCGGCGACTAAAAGAAGCGAACCTCTCTGTCCAGCCCGGGAAGTGCCAATTTCTGCGGAAGGAAACAACGTATCTGGGACACATAATTTCCGAGGAGGGCGTGAGGGCGGATCCAGTCAAACTCGAGGCGGTCCGAGATTACCCGGTGCCGAGAAACGTAAAGCAAATCCAGTCGTTCCTCGAAGTCGCCGGCTACTACCGGAAATTTATAAAGAATTTTTCGGAAACCGCCAAGCCACTGACAGAGCTGATAAAGAAAAACACCGCCTTCGAGTGGACGGCGGTGCGAGACGCTGCGTTTGAGGAATTAAAAACAGCCTTGACCACAGCTCCAGTGCTACAATACCCGGACTTCGAGAAGCAATTCCTGGTTACGACGGTCGCGTCAGGAAAGGCCATCGGGGCAATATTATCTCAAGGCAAAGTCGGCGAGGACGTGCCGATATGCTACGCGAGCCGCACGCTCTCGAAGGCGGAGTTAAATTACAGCATCACCGAGAGAGAGCTGCTCGCGATAGTGTGGGCAATCGCGCAATTCCGTCCGTACATCTACGGAACGCGATTCAAGGTAATTACGGACCACCAGCCGCTCACCTGGTTGTTTAGTCAAAAGGACCCAGGTTCCCGGCTCATGAGGTGGAAAATTAAACTGTCGGAACACGAATTCGAGGTAGAATATAAGGCTCTAAAGCGAAATACAAACGCCGACGCGCTTAGCCGCATTTACGTGACAACACGAGCGCGTGCGAGAGAGAAGGTAGAGGCCAGCGCGCGAGAAGAAACGAGCGCGAGAGAGAGAGAGAGAGAGAGAGGGAACGAGCGCTCAGACGCCCGGCAGCCAGCAGGGCCCTTGCGACGAGGCAGCGGGGCCATGCGGCCGGAGTGGGGAAGGCGCGAAGACCCGCACAAAGCGGAGAGCCGAAGAGACGGAGAGCGCCGCCGACAAGGACGGCACTATGCCAGCCGTCTCACCCGGCCGCGCTCGCTCTATCGCCGAGCAGCAGGCGGGAGCGGGAGAGCCTGCGCCCGCGCGGGGGAGCGAGAAGGACGGCGCGACCACGAACGCCGCGTCGCCTAGCAACCGAGCATGCCAGTGCGATGGCCGGAATGAGAGGAGCGGGGACGGTGCTGGTATGCGCGCTGCGCCGCTTAGTCGTCAGCCAGGCCCGCGCGACGCCCGGAATGAGGGGAGTGGGGACGTCGCGAGTACGTGCTCGGGGCCCAGCGAGGCAACTGACAGCTCGGGCAAGGATTACCGAGAAGTCACTTGCCCGCCCGTAAGTGACCGGCCAGAGATACTCCGCGAATACCACAGTGCGCCCCTGGGTGGACACCAGGGGGTAAAGCGGACACTGAAACGTATTCGCGCGACGTACAACTGGCCGGGCATGAAGAAGGAGGTGGAAAATTACATTTCCGCCTGCTGCAAATGCCAAAAAAATAAATTAAAGTTCAAGAATTGGACGCCAATGGTCATTACCGACACGCCCGACCGAGCCTTCCAGAAGGTAGCGGTCGACATCGTGGGTCCACTGCCGGAGACTCATCGAGGGAACAAAAATATACTCACCTTCCAAGATGCCCTCACCAAGTTCAGCGCAGCCGTGGCCTTACCAAACCAGGAGGCCCAAACCGTGGCGAGGGCCCTCGTCGAGGAAATAATCTGCCGGCATGGAACGCCGGAGACCATCCTTTCCGACCGAGGCACTAATTTCCTCAGTGCTACATTCAAAGAGGCATGTAAGCTGCTGCGGATAACGAAGATCCAGACAACAGCTTACTATCCCGAGAGCAACGGAGCCCTCGAAAGGTCGCACCGGACCCTGGCTGAATATCTAAAGAATTTTATCAGCGAGGACCAGTGCGACTGGGACGAGTGGTTGCCGTATGCGATGTTCACCTACAGCACCACTCCTCACACGGCCACGGGGCTCTCGCCGCACGTGTTGGTGTACGGCCGAGAGGCCGAGCTGCCCACGTCGGTCAAACTTGAGCCGCGCGCCTCACGTACACTCACCACGACTACGGCAGCGAGCTACGCGAGCGACTGCGGGCCGCTTGGGCTTGTGAGCATGGAAATTACTTCCGCGCCACCTTCGTGCGCCCTCCTTGCCCGTCGCCAAATGCCTGTGGGCGCCAGCCAATTTTTATTTTATTACGCGGGCGGAATCGGCAAACCGCCCTACCTCAAAACGTAAACGTAACCAAAACGTAACCGGCGACGGACTCGGAGGAACGGTTCACGGAACCTCGGGGTCGCTCAGTGTGCTAGGTTGTGGAGAGAGGGCGTGGATCCTTAGTGGCACTGAATAACGGCGAAAACGTAACGCAATTATATCGGAAAAATTCGGTCGGTTTATTAATAAGATACCGGAAACTTTTACATTATTTCAACGTAACAGAGAACGACAAAACCGAGAGAACGAGGGAACTAGAGAACACTCACGCTCAAAAATTATGCGTAAAACGAAAATACCTCAAACGAAAAAGAAAGCGAATTCTCATTAAACAAAATAGAGATAACCGGGGCCAGGTAGCGCGAGAGCGTGTCACGTCGTGGTCACCCACACACAAAGAAAACAAGAGAACGAATCACCGCACTTAATAACTCGGTAAACTAAAAGGTAACCTGCACGAACTAACTAGGGAGCACCAGTGAACGCGCACGAATATATTAGAGAACAGTAGAGAACGATCGCGAACTAATCAGAGAACACAAGGAAACGAACGCGAGCCAATCAGAGAACACTAGGTAACTGCACTCATATTAATCCGTGGGTTCGCTAGTCGTTGCACTACTTAACCAGTACCGGGCGAAACGGCGATCTAAACTTAAACAGACACTCGAAAATAATTACAGACAGCGCCGGGAAACTTAAAGATGAGGCCGAGAAGATAACTAAACTCAAAAATAATTAACGAGAACGCCGGAAAACTAATTAAAGGTAACGCCGAGGAAATAACTAATAGATAACTTAAAAAAAGGTAATACGACGACATAACTAACACTAAGTAATTCTAACCCTAAAAAGGTAATTGTAGGTAACATTCGGTAACATTAGATAGCATTAGGTAATAGGAGGTAACATCAGAGAACAAGAGAGCTGCTTGCCGGCCGAAGGCTGGCCGACGAGAGATCGTCGGTCGGCGGCTCATCACCCAGCAGGGCTGCGAGATCCGCGCGCCCCACTCTAACCGGGGTCCCACTCTCAGCGACGCGCGGCGATGCTGCGGCGGTGATGCGCGCGCACCTGCGAGCGTCCGAGCGAACCTAAAGGCGGACGCGACGCCGAAAATCAGCAAAGATGACTAAGATAACGAAAGATAACCAAAAGATACCTGAAACGTAACCAAAACTGACCGATATTTGACAACCTATCGTGGTGATGATCGATAACGATGGAATCTTCTTGTGACGCGGGAGTCTGAACAAACGTAAACGTAAAGATAACGGAAAACTGAACCGAAAAACGACCTGGCGATCCGAGCGTCGGTGTGGTCATAGGCACCTCCGCTGCGGCCTTCCAAACGTACCTGAAACTTAATCAATCTTTCCCCCGAACGTCACTTCCTCAGTGGAGCGCCGGAATTTCACCGGTCCTCTCCTACCGATACACCCTGAGCGTTATCACCGAGATATCCTGGGTGGCACAGTAATTCGGCCCTGAACCGCGGTAATCTCGGTGCACTGACCACTATAATTGATCGTCAGATAACATCTTAGGTAACATTACCCTAAAACCGGAAAAATACCAACCGGAGGTCGGAAGGAACGCTAAAAACTTGCAGATTCGCGACTCTGCAGACCGGGGACAGAAGATTTAAAAAAATTCTGTCACAGGCTATAGCCCGCGACAATCTCCGCAGCGCGAAGGAGCGAGCCAAGCTGGCGAACGACACAAGAGCGAGAGAGACGGAGTACCGCGTCGGGGACCACGTGCTCCTGCACGACGAAACCGTGCGACGAGGACGGACCGCGAAGCTCTCGCCAGTGTGAACAGGCCCGTATCTGGTGACCGCGAGGAAGGGCGACGTGGACTATGAAATAAAAAAGGGACGGAAGACGACGACGGTACATGCAAACCGCCTCCATCTCTATGTAGACCAATAGCAGCGAAACGAAGCAAGGGGGGGGGGGGCGCAATTAGATCTACCTTAAAACTAACAGGGTAGAAATCGGGGAAAACACACATATATATATTTTTTGCCGTTTATTCCACCCTGGTTCCGGGATGGCCCTCCTCCTTCCATACATAGCCCTCGATAATTGTTATATGGGACCCTCAAGGGGTGAGGAGAGGACGCCGAGGTCGGTAGCGCCAGCGCCGACTACCAGGGCTCGTCGGTGGTCCAGGAATCCTGGCTCGCCGACCGCCGGGAAGGGTGTCCCGGGGGGTTGTGGCCCACCGAAGCGCAGCCTGCCTCCCGAGCGAAATACGTACCACAGAAGGGACGCCGCACGTCCGGCTCGCCGAACAAACGCGGCAGGCCCAGGAAATGGGGGTCGGAGTCCGGGGACCCCGCCCAAAAATCATACTCCCAGAGGGAGTCCCGGCAGTCCCGCAGGAACGCCCTCTGGAGCCGCACCTCCCGCGCGTGGCGAATAAAAGTGAGCAGCCACCCGGGCCGCTCCACGCGCTGCTGACGTTCCAGCATTGTGGCCTGGATGAAGAACGGAAAAAAGGTTTAAAATTAAAAATAAAATTGGGAAACGTCTCGATGGTAAAAAAAGGGGAAAAGGCACACTTACCGCTCGCCGCAGCAGCTCGCGAGCCGCTTCGCGCTCATCGCCATAGCCGATGAATTCCATCTGTTTTTTTTGGAGTTGGTAGTTTCGAGTCGTCTGGTGGTTCAGTCGTTAATGACTGCCTTACGAACGCGATGGAGTCGCGGAGGCCCCGACGGCAACGGGTAGGGCGAAATTCCGCGGGATCAGCAGTCGCACGGTCCGAGTCCCGCTAACGCTCACCTTCACGTTTCAGGACGGAAATACTACTCCTCTGCCTGATACCGTGGGCCGAGGCGTCGGACAACTGCAGACTGACCACCTTTACGAGCAACCCCGTTCTCTACTACGAGGACATCGGAAGCCTCTCGGAGATAAAGGCGACCTGGAGGCTAGCCATCAACATGGATTTGACCACCCTTGCGAGACGGGAAAAGGCAATCCGCGAAAACCTGCAACAGCTAACAGCAATTTGCAGCCGCGAAAAAGAGCAAGGTCAAAACAACGAACAATGCGCCGAAATGGGCGAAACAGTCCGTCGTTTGATGAAAAAAATCGACGACGGCATGAGCACGGTCCACGACCTCGTGAAACCCGAGCCAACGCGCACGCGTAGGGGGTTAATCGACGGCCTAGGATCAATTGTTAAATCAATAACCGGGAACATGGATGATGCCGATGCCGTACAAATACACAACGAAATATCGACGCTGCAGGCGAACCAGCGAACGCTAAAAGACGGATTAAAAAACCAGCTGCAAGTTGTGAAATCGACACTCAACATTTTTAATGACACAGCCATAAGGGTAAGGCAGAACGAAGTAATGCTGCTCAACCTCGTCGCCAGCATACGCGAAACGATGACCACGCGGGTTGACGGCGTTGCAAGGCGACAACAAATCGACGCAAGCCTCGGAGCCCTAAGTTTCATTGTGGAAGAACTCCTCACCGACGTGAAGGAGTTGGTGTTGCTGCTCGCCGAGATATCAACCGGGCGGGTAAGCGCGGCGGTGCTCACACCGCGGCAGCTAGTGCGACACCTCACCGACGCACTACCACATTTACCAGCCGGCACGGGTTTCCCCGTCGCGATAACGCGCGGCGACGCAACCACACTCATGCGACTCATCGACACGAGGGCCTATGGCCACGGATCCGCAGTCGTGCTGATATTGGATATCCCGCTGATAGGAGCACAACGCTACAGCGTTAGCCGGGTATATCCCATACCAACAAACGCAGGCAACGGGACGTACTACAACGTCGACACGACGGAGGACTTCGTGGTAGTAGACCAAGTCCATCGTACTTACCTGCGGTTGACCGGCAACGAACTCGGAAAATGCAAAACCTTCGCCAACCGATATTTGTGCGCGCCATTACACCCGTCCATACAAATAACGAGTCACGCGCCGTGCGAAGTCTTGACATACGCGAAAATCGACACGCAAAACGGACTTGATTGTCCAAAACGCGCGGTAAAAGTGGATCAAACCTTAATAATTACAATGAACAAACCGGGCCAGTGGTTGTACATCGCGCCCGCCGAGGAGCCCATCTCGATCACGTGCGGCAGCGCACCCGCGAAACACGAGAAATTAAGAAACACGGGAATTTTGGCTCAGGTAGGCTCATGTACTGTAACCGCCCCTGATTTCAGCACCCGAACGATCCGTCGGGTTACGCAAATGACCGACGGAAATTACCTGCCGTCATTTAACCTGACGCTGTCGACGATCAACAAAAATTTCACCACGCGAGTCGCCAACAGCAGTGTGAAATTAGTGAATGTGCTACGCAGCCCGGAGAAATTTAAAAACCTCGGCACTCGTGTGAACGTAGTTAGTGATCAAATTGACAAAGACTTTCAAAATAATCCGCAATACTATCATAATGTCGGATTTTATTCCTTGTGTGCTATAGCGCCGGTAGCATTGGTCTGCTTTGCTATCTACAAGTTCTACACGCACATGCTAAGACGTAAAGCGACACCGACAAGGTCGGCGGAGGCAACGACTCTCCCGCGGCCCTCGTTGAGTATAAACATGCAGCCGAACGACGCGCGGCCGGAGAGTCGATTGCACGCGGAACTGCAACGAGCCTGCTCCGTTAGGAGCAGCCAACGAGTCGGATTTGCAGACCAGACCAATGCAGGGCGACAATAAAAATTACCGCATCGTCATAATTGTAATAATCAACATGATACGGGGTTCGAATTTAGGAAAACATAAATGTAAAACCTGAGCCTACAACAAAGCCGCTGCGTAAAGGTTAAAAAAGGGGAAAAAATATTTTCTTGAGAAAGAAGAACATTTTTTTTTTCTTAAGGGGGAGGAGTGTTGCACCCCGGAATATTTCAATTTCATGACGAGGCAATGAAGAAATTTCCATTGCTTAAATCGAACGCCCGGTCGGAGTGAACGTTCGAACGTGTGCCGGAATTCGCCGATTTCGAAATCGAGCGATCGACACGTAATGCTTACGCACCGATTTTCGGTGAATCGCAGTGATCCACTGCAATTCACCGACAGTCTAGAAAGAGACTCGGAGCCGAGCAGTCAGGCTCGTCTTAGACTCGGGAACCCTCACGTTGTAAAACAAGTAGAAACTAGTAACTGGAATTAAGGTAGTTCTGCCGTGAACGCGATCCAAACTGTCGCCCATGATTTTTTTATATATTATTTATTTAGTATCCAGCTTGATGTTCCCAAAAATTTAAGGTCCCTTACCGGTTATTTCGAAGAGTAATTAAATATTACAAAATCACATTTTTACATGGGGTCTTATGACGGAAATCTCCAATCTCACGTTTGAGTTAATAATTTTTATACTTAGATCAAAGGTAGCGGAAATATGAAAAGTGCTATGCGTTCGTTGGATATTACGGATCACGTCAGAAAAAAAAAAACGTAGGCTCACCGGATTATTTCGAGAAATAATCACATATTAACGGAGCTAGATATACGCAGAGATGAGGCCGTTCGTCTGCTAGAAAGATGGCGTCGACGTTTGGCAACAGCGCTTCATGACAGAAGCCTATAGCTAACAGCTGATTCGAGCAGTAGATTTGAACGATATTTACGTCGAATGCATAAGATCGGTCAAAGATTAATTATAAAAATTATTACTTAGAATTATTAATTAGAAGAATTTGTTGTGTTTATAAATATTAATATGTGTGACTCATTTATACTAACAAGTCTTTATTCAAATTCATTCGGCCGTTAACAACTGCAGCATTGACTAATTACAAAAATACGAGATGGTACATTATTGTAATAATCAACAGGAAAGGGGGTGGTTATAAAAAAAAGCATTTGTTTGTATCTTAATAGTCGATCAAGTATATTTTATTCGCTCCTATTTCTCGTTCAATTGCGTCAATTCTACAATAATTTTTTTCAAGCACTTTTCTTGTTTCGTTACACGCGGTCGGCCGCCAACGTCTTCGGCAAGTAACATTCTTAGACTCTCTGGTCCGCCAGCGTCGAAAGTCTTCATTAAAATATCGAGGTTTATCCCAGCTTTCGCCATCTTCGAGCGCATGACAGCCGATATTCCGTTTTTCAAAGGCTCAAGCGTAAGCTTATGACGATTTTCTATTTCAGCTTGTTCCTGGGAATTTATAATGTTGCGGACGCTCTTCGATTCTTGTTTTATTTCGCTTGAAGCTATACCGGTCGCTTCCATCAGTTGGATTAGAATTTCAACATCGCGGATAGCGTTATGTGCTCCTTCCGATGCTGTTGGTCCTATGAAGTCTGTCGCTAGAGCAACTTGAGTGAACTTTTTTTTTTCCTTCAGACGCTGAGGCATGAGGCGACGAAAAATCGGCAGAGTATCGCAAAAACCTTGCACAACACTCATCAGCTCAGCAAGTAGTCCAACTTGCTTGACTGCACGTAACAGCATCGGAACGTCGAATCTGTACCATACAAAAAATATCAGATATAGTTCAGTCTTTACTAACGTTAAATATAATAATAAAAAAGGAGGAAAACTTGCCGGAATCCGTTGTGAGCAACCAAAATAGTTCCCTTTCCGTCGCTAATATTATGCAGATACGCAATGAAGTCCAAAACCGCTTTCTGGAGAGTTGTCGTTGACAGTTGCGCGTCGTCGAGAAACATATCTTCCCCCACAACTGTAAGACCATTTACAGCGCTTGCGGAGGACGATATTCCGTGAGAGGGAACGATGTAAGCATTGAAAGCTTCAGAATTACCGACAGCAGCGATCTGTAACAGCAGAAAAATGCAGTATACAATTTATGAGTTAGAATGCTATCACCACTCATTGCGCGTATAAGTCTCGACATAATTTGATTAATACACATATCTCACTTGACATATTTCGGCCGATTTGGATAAACCGCTTGTTTCGAGGTCGAACACAACAGTTGTAGCTTCCTCGGAGTTTTCAATCGTTTCTGAAATAGAACACAAAGATATTGTAGCTAAAACCCTTTGATGAAAAAAAACTTTGGTTTGAGTTTGAGCTCTGATACGTACCTGAAGTGAATACTGGAGGATCCTGAAATTGAACGGAAGTAGCATCGAGACCACACTCCGTACTGTATGTGATACCTTCGCGATTTGAAGCTGCAGTATTTCGGCAATTCGTTGTCTTCTTATTCTCAGCTCTTCTGCGTTTGTATTCAATCGTTTTCAACTTTTCAGCTCTTGCTTTTCTCCTCTGGGCACGCTGAGCGCGACATTTTTTGGCCTCGTCTGCTACTGGAAGTCGCATTTTCTCAAAAACCAAGAATATGTATTCTGGCCCTATATTTTTTTGGCACACCGCTGCCGCGACTCGATAATTGCAAGAAGCTGAACCTCCGTAATGACGATTCTTCGGATGCTTATATGTCACAAGATTGTTGAAACTTTCGTTGATTTGCGTCGAACCGCAAGGGGCTAGTTTCGATGCGTTATTCGCCGCTCGAGTAAAAATAGGTGTCAACGAAGTCCGTAAGTCTGCATCAGTCAAAGGTCGTCGGTGCGGTAGGCCATCGTAAGTATACCTCTCTCCGAGTGTGCGACATAATCGGTTTTGGTCGCAGGCGTCATGTTCTCCAAATGCGTGATTGACTATGTTCTTCAGAGCACTCTCCACCGCCGATGCATTGCCTTTGTTTTTTGTTATAGCCCTGACAAAAGCATTTGTGAAGTACGTTCTGACCTTCGCGGACGTTTTCAAAGCGTACAAAGCGTTAGACACGGCTTTCTTCGCGTGGTTCAAATCTGACCACTTTTCTACTTCGTGCACTGCTTCTCGTCGTACCGCTGCGATAGTCGACGAATCGTCATCCCCAACGAGTCGCTCGATCCTCACGTTTGCTTCATCAAGTAACGGATTTTTCGTTACCATTTCTACGGCCATGTCAGGCTCCATAGCCTTAGCGCTACCTTCGAAATTTTTTCTGCAGTCGTGATCTTTTTGTTCAATACCGTGATCACATTTTGCGCATCTGACAGATCGCACGGCGTATGATATTATCTCCTTCGAATAATACCCTGCTAGTGTTGCATGAGCTGTAAATTACGAAATTTTCATTCAGTAACAGAAGTACCTCGCTGAAGATGGGATTAGAATTCGTGCACGTGAAATACGTACCCGATTTACTGTTATACGCTCGACCAGTTCCCCGTTTCTGCCAAGCAGCATCGAAGGATGCTGTCAAACCTATCACGTCATCTTCACCTATATCATGGGCATCAGGGTCGTCGCAGGATTGGGCGTCATTGGGGTTATATGTTAGACTAGTGGGCGATCAAAGTCTATGTTATAAATCAATTACAAATAACGGACACACAAAATCGATTTATAAAAGCTGTTATAATTCCGATCAATTCTGTTTCTATGGAATCCCTCCATGTATGACAGTGACAAAGAATTTTTGTGTCAGTGCCGTAACTTTAATTTCCTCGCATAGTCATCGAAGTCGAGAATTTATCCAGTTGTACCTATTAAAAAATGTATGTATTATCCGCGTTGATTTCTGTTGTCGTCTGCTGCATTAGTTGTCCTAAAAATGTCCTGCAACAATTTTTTAGGGTCATTATTTTTCTGTTATCTGTTTACATGGTCATGCATTTTTAGCCATGGGTACGAAATGTTGCTTATGAACAGAAAAAACATTCATAATTCCTTTACCCGCAAAACATTCCCATGCTGGAAAACAATAATGCAATAAATTTAAAGAAAATACGTAGATGAGTCCAAAAGTGAGAGTGAGAGAGAATAATAAATACCGTATCATATTGTACAAAACTTACCATGTATTTGAGCGCTCTGCCGCCACAGTCAATTCTTTTTCGTGTGCGATTGCCTCTTTGCACGAGTTTATTGCGACCTCTTCGATAATAGGGCCAATTTCATCCTCATAACGCTTGAGAAGGTGTGGAGTCAACTCCGGAATCCCCAGTGCAGACAGCATACAATTAAATTGGCTCTCTCCCGAACCTCCATCAATAATAGCTAAGCAAGAATATTTTTTGTACACATGTAATATGAAATCCGCTGGGCTCGGCGTGGATTTTTCAAATGCCCTCAAAACATGAATTTATTAAATGAATGTAAATTCTAATAATACATACCGGTGGCAGCTTTGTAATTCACATCAAATCGATTTCTGAACAACGGTGAATACGTGTTGCGACTCGTCGCAACATCGGTCGTCTTCGTACAGACTGTGCATCTGATCGTTAGTACACTTGCGAGACCATACCGACATTCTTTCTCAACAAATTTCAGAGATAGTGGCAAATCGCACTCGCTGCACCATAATTCGTTTGCCATCGAAATCACGTCGACAATGCGAATGCAAACTTCCTCCTTCTGAGCCTCTGGCTTTTCGGCATATCGAGCTTTCTTCTCGACAACGATATTCTCGATCCATAGCTTTCGCTTGCGGGAAATAAATCGTCCTTTCCCTTTTCCATGCTCGGCTCTAACATCGTAATTTGGTTCACTCTCTTCACGGTCTTCACGGTCACTCATTTTTCGAGAAACACCGAAACATAACCTCACAAAACATCGGAGGATCTGACAGCCGGATTGAAAATCGCGCCGCGATCGGGGATTCACGTTGCGACGTTGCCACGTTTCCGACAGCTCGTAATAATCATAACTTGAACAAAGTCAAGCCAACAGTTAATACTTTTATTTTACATAATAAATTAGTATTACGTTATTAGATTACATCGTCAAAAATCTCAAGTATTTGTGCAACTAATTATTATTACATTCGGAGGTCATAATTTTTTACATTTAGTCTCTAAGGTCTATGACTTCGGCGTAGCGGCAGAACTACCTTAACAAACTGTAACGTAAATCAGAAATATATTTTCTTCAAATAAATTGTCTTTAAGGTAAACCCGAGTTCGCGTGAGTCCAACTCTTTAATCAGCAAACGATCCCGATAAAATAAATAATTACCCTTCGACTCGTAACCTGATCAATTACCGAGTCGCCGGGCACAACAGGACTATGTACGGAAGCAAAACGCTGGCACGCCAAGTTTGTTTTGTAGAGAAACGTCTTATTTGTTGAAGATCTACGTATGTTAAACATCTACCAAAGGGTTTAACTTGGATAATATATTGATTCGGATTAATATTTTTGAAACTTTATTTTTATAACAATTTTTTTGGAAAAAAATTATAACAGGGAATTTATATTTGTGAGATTTTTGTTTGTGAGATTTTTTGTTTGTGAGAGTTTTGTTATGAGATTTTTTTTCTGAGATTTTTGTTTGTGAGATCTTTTTTTTTAAGTGATATTTGTCTTTGTCTTATCTTTCTTGCTAGTATTTCAGATTGCCATTTGCATATGTATGGATAAATAAAAAATCATCTGTATTCTTTTCCTCATTTCGTTTATGTATTGAAACGTTTCGCGATTTCTATAAAATTAAATTTTATAGATACCGCGATTTAGGATACTCGAAATCCTAAATTCAGAGTGATTTCCCCTATCGGGAAGCGACAGGGATCATGTGCTGGACCTGAGGATAATTCTATTGTGTTTTGGAGCGTTCTCAGAAGTCATTCGGCTCGATCTTCGGAATAAGAAAATTAATTCCCTCTGGTCTCCGAGTCCGATTGAATTTATCATCACCGAACAGGGATGTTTTGAAGAAGGAGAAAGGTAGACAGATCACGGTAGACATTTTACAGTTGTAATTAAGTGAGCTGGGCTGGCTCAAGGAAATATTTACAGAACTCAATTACAATAAACAAAGGACGTCTACCGTACAGGTGTCGAAGCAATATCGAGCCCTGTACGCTACATTTAACGGGTGAGCCTGGGCTATGCTCAGAGATAGCGTGGTAGGCGGACGCAATGCCGAGTACCACGCTACGAGCGTAGCTAGACTAAGGATTATTAGCACGTCTGTGCGGTAGGATTTTTGGATATAGAGTGAGGTGACGCTCGCTGCCTCCGATGATCGAGGCGTCGCGCGAAGCGAGGAGTGGGGAGAGCTCGAATACTCGGCGCCGCGATGATATTCCCCGAATAGTGACGACTTTTCGGAGAAACTCGTCGGGGGTAAGCCGTTCCGTTACAGTATATATTATTATAAAAATATTACAACTATTGACCCTCTATTTGTGTGTTAATTTGGACAATTTTTTCTTGACGACAAATTACTTTTGTAGCTTCAGATTCTCCTGGTGAGCGTTTTGTCTCATTCTTAGTCTTAAATAGTAATCTATTGCGTAGGAGAGGATTTCGGGCGCATGTTCTCTGCAGGGAAACGTGAAGGTATAGTTGTCGAGTACTTCATCAAGAGTTATTTTGAAGACGTCACTGCGAGAGCAATATTTTGCAAACGACGCTTCTATGTGGCGAATGAGGTGGAAAAACTGGAGATTTGCGTGTATCAGACCGCCGCGTGATTTAATTTCAACCAATTGCGCCTCCGAGGATCCGCAATTAGTCTTCGATCTCACGGCTTCTTCACACACCGCGCAGGATTTATATCGCTTTAGTACTTGCTTGCACAGGTACCCTAGAAAAGCAATTTAAATAACCATAATTTTGAATAGATTTGCCCTTTTGCCCTACCTATAACGTTAAAGAATCTGAAATAATCTGAATTACGACAGTTGTTTTATGAATTTCTAAGAAGCATCAATAATAATAGGCCATGCAATAGTTAACATAATACAGCTGGAGTTTTTGGTTGTACAACACAAGCTTACGTTTTTGTTCAGATTACAGTTTCGAAGTCGAAGAGACTTAATTAAAATACTATACCTGTCACATAATAAATGATGCAATCAAGGACAGGGCATAGTCATGTTCGGACTGAGGATTGATTACATCATCTGCCTCCCACTCGTCGTGCTGCAATACTTCATCTAACTCGTCTTTAATCTTTCGCAGATATTCAGCACTTTTCCCCTCGCGTTTGTTGACATAAATGGCTTTGATTTCGCTGATGGAAATCAACGTTGCTGGCCTTGTGTCGGACGTAACCGTGCAGTTGCCGTATTTCGGCGGCTTGATGATGCTGTAAACTTATGGCAGTTTGTACAACTGCAAACAAGTAGGGCAGTTTGGATGGTCGTTGCACCCCGCGCATTGACGTATTGTGCCGAAGAATTTCTAAAACAAGTAGATTAGTCATTGTAATAAAAAAAGTAAGCGACAGATTTGTGTAATACTATAAAGAGTAGCGGTAGAGCGTCGTCTCGGGAGGTATAGTAATTTTATTATTATATACTTGGCATCGAGACGCTATCGCGTCTCCTGAAACGGCCTCATCATTAGGTAAATCAAGAAGTCAAGTTAGCCATCAAAAAGTACCTCTGGATTGTCTTGGTTGACCTTTTCTGTGAAGAGGTACTTAAAATCGAATTTATCGATTAAATAACGACAAAGGTCCATTGTCGATTGGAGAGAGATCCGTAGTCCTCGTGACGTTTCCGTAGTGAGAAATTCTTCTGAGAGGATGTGTTTATCAACCACCGCCGATTCCCAGTCATTTAACCAGCGTAGCGAATCTTCTAGAATCTATCCATAAGTAAGTTGTAATTAAAAACCGCAGATCTCCTTTCTTTTATTTTCAATCGTGTAGCTTGGGTTATTTGATTACCTTAAAGTCGCCAGAATCCTCCGTGAGACCTTGGTTTGGTGATTTCCTGTTCATTGCGTCGAACATAACATTCACACGCTTGCAAAATGATATTGTTTCCTCGCATCCACTGAGTAACCCGTGCGAAGAGTAAAACGCAAGGCCGTCAGCAACGGAATTACTCAAAATCTATATCACGTATACAATTTTGTTCACTAACCCATCAAAATGACCAGGGCACAAATAAAAATACTATTTACCGTAACCGCAAACATACCTGCGTTGCCAGTCTCACTCGCATTTTCGAAGTATTGTCCAGCACAACATGTCTGTTCGTAATATTTGGACAAGCTCGTGCATTTCCTGGATGGTCCTTGTCGAGATGATACAATACCGTGAAGTACTTCCAGCGAACATAGTCTGCCGTTGGCTTCGTCTAGAGAATATGCAAAACATTTTCACGGACGTATTGAAAATAAATTTATAATGTATTTATAGAGTATATTTTTTTGAAGCAGTTATGACCTTATTTCAGTTTTCAGATTTCGGATGGTAAGTATAAATAGCAGCGCCCTTTTTTCGTTAGATATTGTAGTTTTTGCTGTGGTACAACTATTATCTATTTCGTTAGAATTTTTTCTTTCTTTTTTTAGGTACTTTACAATTCCAATTAATTTGTTTCAGGTTCTGTGGTTCTACGGTTCGACAGTGGTAAGTACAAATGACATTCAGGATTCTATTTTTCTACCGTTTATTTGCCTGTATTATGTTTTTCTAAATTATTATTTTATTTTACATGCCGATCAATATATTAATTCTGTAACGTCCGCAGACGTTAGGAAGAAAGAGCGAATCGCGCCGAGGGGTTAACGCGATTCTATTATTACCAAGGATCAGGTAGTGGACCGAGGTAAAGGGGTAGTTTGGAACGCTGGAGATCTCGAGAGGTCTTGTTTCCTGACTGGTTGGTTAAGTAAGTTAAGTGATCTTTGATGCACTTGTAATTTATTAAAATGAAAACTTGATGCAATAGTACATAACTTAAGTAATAATAAATACCTCTTAAGAGTTTGGTGTTTTCGGTAGCACGAGGTCTCACGCTTGAGACTCGCGGTTACAATGTCTTTTCGTTGCGTCTACTGTTTCGTAGAAGTTATTCTTTGATTATTACAATTTGTCTGTTTTGTACTTTGAATTTATTCGTAAATTCCGTAAGTCGTAGAAAAATAAAATAGACTCAATCGCACTCAGCTGACGGTGAAGCCGCGCGTCGCGATATTAGTGAGACTATCTCGAAGACTGAACTCTTTGAGGCTTGGTTCCTCAGGTTTGTATACTGGAAAATTCGTAGAGCAGGGGATGGTTTTCACAAATAAGGGCACGTGTTGGGTGTTCACTAGAGAAGGGGTTTACAATAATAGTAGCCTAGAATCTACGCTCGTGACGTCAGAGATTCCAAGAATGCAGTTTTAAAAATATGTCTCTTTAGTGTAGGGCCAAGTGTAGTCTGCGTAGTAGGTGAGAAGAATTTAGTTGGTTTCGGTAAGCGGAGCCGACGTGTAATAATATGTGATGTTTATGATGCGTTTCCTGCCGCGCTGACAGTTCGTAGTCCTAGACAGTGCGCTGCCGCTAGTGTCGTAGAGGCGGCTGAGAGCTACTCCGATTACACTTGTTTACAGGGATACGCTTGTGCTCTTTTCGGCGCTATTGCTTATTTCGTGTTTTATGGACATCAAGAATGCGGGAGGTCGATCGTTTGCATGTGGAAAGAATGTTAAAAATGGATCTGCTTGAAACTAGAAAAGAATGCTCTATTTCCGGGGTTTTTATTGTATACCACGTGCAGAATCGATGTCCCCGTTTTTTATGTCGGCGTGGACTTATACGGTAATGGGTGGAGCTTATGTTTTAACGCGATTTGCTTTTACTGGTTGACCGGTTAGTGGTGTTAACAGGGCCGGCAGTATCGCTTGTGCAGTGAAAGGGGCAATATTAAGCACATCAGGTTAAAAGTGAAAAAGAATATTGAGAATTGCGTCGTACGTGACAATTCTATAATTTACCCGCAGTTTCTCCTTGTTATCCAGCCGGTTCCGAATATTTTTGATGACATGGCAGACATCTGAGAAGACGAAAACCTTCCGATCGTTGTCCATACCCGCGTAAAAAAGAACGTATGAAAAAAGTTTAAAAAAGTATTAAAGTGATATGAAAATTGGAAGTATTCAAAGTATGTCGTATTGGACAAATAATACTAAGTGCAATATTATGTGAATTGCACGAATAATATGAAGTATTAAAGAAAGTATTAAATGTCGCGGTATTAAGTATGAAGCAAGTATTAAATAGATTATTCGAGCAACTCCAATTAGAAGCATTAGTATTAATCAGTATTAGCAGAGTATTAATCAATATTAGCAGTCTTAATCAGTATTAGCAGAGTCTCAATCAGTATTAGAATCAAATATACGTATTAGTATTAGTATTAAATATACTATCCGAGTATTAATCAGTACGAGGACCAAACAGAAGTATAAGTATTAGTATTAAATAGATTATCCCAATATTAATTAGTATTAGTATCAAACAGAAGTATTAGTATTAGTAGTAAATAAATTATTCAATTTTCGCGTCCGCAGGACTTAGAATTTTTCTATCCCTTTTGGACTTTAACGAATTTCGTGTCCGCAGGACCTAGAATTTTTCTATCCCTTTTGGACTCTAACAAATTTCGTGTCCGCCGGACATAGAATTGTTCTATCCCTTTTGGACTTTAACGAATTTCGTGTCCGCAGGACTTTGAATTTTTCTATCCCTTTTGGACTTTAACGAATTTCGTGTCCGCAGGACTTAGAATTTTTCTAACCCTTTTGGACTCTAACGAATTTCGTGTCCGCAGGACGTAAAGTATATTTTGTTGTTTTTCGCGGTTGGCAATATTGCGTGTTCGTAGGACTCGAAAACATTTATTTTCCAGGAGATTTTCACAATTTTTCTACCCGTAGAACTTTGAAAATTTGTGCTTTTTGGTCTTCGATAAATTAACTGCCCACCGTATTCAGATATGTTATTTGCTGAAAGTAAAATACAATGATTAAGGCCCAGTACGCGTCTTTTCGGACGTCCCTAGGATCGACTAATTACTCTGAAATAATAGAGAATAATTAAGGCCCAGTACGCGTCTTTTCAGACGTCCCTTGGATCGACTAATTACTCTGAAATACAGCAGAATAATTAAGACCCAGTACGCGTCTTTTCAGACGTCCCTGGGATCGACTAATTACTCTGAAGTGAAGGAGAATAATTAAGGCCTTGATGTGGCGGAAGATGCTGGCGACGACACAGGACGAGATGCGGCGGTAGTGCGCTCTTTTTTAGCTTTTGCTCACAGGGAGCAAATCATTAAGTCCAGCGTTCGATTGAACTCAGCCTGGCTCAGTGGCCTGCACCCCACTGCCAAATTGTTCGAGACGAAATCTATTGGTAAAGGGATTCACATTTTATGGCAACTGGATGTTTTTTTATGTGAGAAAGAAATTATGCGTAAAATATAATTATTTTCATACTTGGAACGGCGTTTCGAATATTCTGTGGAACCGCCTTTTTGCTGCCCCTGCCGTTTGCGCACATATCACGCAATGCATTTTCGCCAACAATTGCTTTCATCAGACGCCGGACCGAGGCTCGCGGATTGTTGTTGTAGCTTAATATATTGACGACGTCTCCTTTTTTTAAATATACCCGAATTTTTTTTGCATTTCAATCTCGATGGGAATATAATATATTATTATAAAGAAATATAATCCACACAATCTCGAACTAGTAGATTACGATACGAGTACGGAAATTTTTTTCTGAAGAGTGTGACTTTGCAGCATAAGCCAAAGGAGAGCGTTGCAACCCACGAGTTAAGAAAAAGATTTTCCAACGACAATTGAACAAAATGTTACTTCACAGGAGTTCGACTCCTCCATTATCGCACCGAGTGAAATAAAATAATATTTAATACAATATAAAAGCGATATGAGGGCGACTCACTTTCGAGCTACTACGAATACAGGCCATTTCCGTCAAACTGGGCGGCTGTGAGGAGTCGGTTATCTATAAAACGACGTACGGAATTACTATTACGATTAGAGAGTGATGAGTGTGAAACGATAATCAATTTCTAGTTTTGTTACCGAATCAGACCGGTTCGCGTTCTCTTTTGCTTCTCATTCGTAACAGTCTTCGAGAAATTGCGCAAAGGCTTTGTGGAACTTGACAATATCCGCAGTTACTAGAAGATAAAATAGTTTCAATTGCAAAAAAATGCAAAAAAAACATTACGATGTTTAGTTTTGCAGAAAAATTAATGCGAAGTTTACTAACTACAAGGCATGTGCGTCCACGTGGGATGGGGTGATGGGCTATCCTCATCTTCTCCATACGATACCGTACCGTCCTCGCTCTCGACCATATCTTCGTGTTTTTTTCTCTGAACTTTTCTGTCATTATCCTTCTTCGTTTCAGCCACTTCTTCTCTATCCTGCTTCTTTTCTTTGGCTTCACTTTTATTTTTCGTTTTTTCTTGTTCATTACTCTTTTTTTCACAGCCTCTTTTTCACACTCCCTTTCTTTCTCCGCCGCTCGTTCATCAATTTTCTTTTCTAACATTTTTCGTTCATTCTGCTTCTTGTCCTCTGATTCATTTTCACGCTCTCTTTTTCTTTCTGTCTCATTTTCATCTTTCTTCTTTTCTGCATTTTTTTTGCCATCTCGCTTCATTCCGTCGGCCTCTTTTTCACGCCGTCTTTTTCTTTCTGTCTCATCGTCATCTTTCTTCCTTTTTGCTTTTTCTTGGTCGTGGCGTTTCTTTTCCTCAGCACCTTTTGCATATTGTCTTTTTCTGTCTGTTTCTTCTTCACGTTTCTTCCATTTCAATTTTTCTCGATCATTACGTTTCCGTCCTTCTGCCTCTTTTTCACGTCGCTTTTTTATTTCTTTCTCATTTTCATCTTTCTTTTTGTTCGCTTTTTCTTGGTTCAGGCGATACTTTTCCTCGGCCTCTTTTTCATCTTTCATCCTTTTCTGTTTTTGTTGTTCATCGCGCTTCTTTTCCTCTGCCTCTTTTTCACACTGTCTTTTCCTCTCTGCCTCTTTTTCACCCAGTCTTTTCCTCTCTGTCTCTTTTGCACACTATCTTTTCTTCTCTGCCTCTTTTTCACCCTGTATTTTCCTCTCTGCCTCTTTTTCCTCTAGTCTTTTCCTCTCTGCGTCTTTTTCATACCGTCTTTTTGTCTCTGCTTCTTTTTCACACTGTCTTTTCCTCTTTGCCTGTTTTTCACACTGTCTTATCCTCTCTGCCTTTTTTTCAGCTTGTCTTTTCCTCTCTGTATCTTTTTCACACTGTCTTTTCCTCTGTCTCTTTTTCAGCCTGTCTTTTCCTCTCTGTCTCTTATTCACACTGTATTTTCCTCCCTGCCTCTTTTTCAGTCTCTCTTTTCCTCTCTGCCTCCTTTTCACAGTGTCTTTTTCTGTCTCTCTCTATTTCACACTGTCCTTTTTTCTCTGCCTCTTTTCCACAGTCTTTTACTCTCTGCCTCTTTTTCATCTTTCTTCCGTTCATTGAGCTTCTTTTCTTCGGCTTCTTTTTCACGCAGTATTTTCGCTTTTTCTTTTTCCCTGTGCTTTTTTTCTCTGCCACTTTTTCGCGCTGCTTTTTTGTTTCGAGCTCTTTTTTGTCTGTCTTTTCTTCCATCCCATCTTGTTCATAATGTTTTCTCTTCCGAACCTCTTTTTCACAGCAGTTCTTGTCGTCTGTCTCTCTATCTCGCTTCTTCTTGTGCACGATTCTTCCATTCATCTTTTCTTTTCCTCCGGTTATCTTCGCGTGCTCCTCGTTTTCGTTTGTTCCGCAGTACTGGCTCTCGATTACCTTTATATTTGTTACCGATGCCGGAGTGCACAATAATATATCTTCTGTTATGCGCGGTTTTTTTTCGGAACATCATTTTTTCAAAAAATGTCTTTTCCGTCTAATATTTCTACATTTCTCTTTACTGCAGCTTCGATCTTCTTCTTCAATTCAGCTTTCTGGTCCTTTCTCTGTTGTGTGATTTTTTGTAGCACTTGAAATTTATCGGCGGGGTTGGCAAAATATGTCCGGCTTCGTTCACTTTCAGTGTTTGCAACCACTTTCTGTAGTCTACAAATATATATAAAAACATTCTAAACATTTGGCGAGTTAAAAAGTACAGAATTTGACCATCTTGCTTTTGTTAAAGCAGTGGGGGAACACGACGAAAAATGTGATGCCGGGGCAAAATAGGACAGTCACTCAGGATGAATTTACGAAGGAAATTGGAGCACTGCGAGATTTTTGTTATGGTCAATTGAATTTTCTGATCCTGGAACACACACACACATTACACACCCACGCACACGCACACGCGCACGCGCACGCGCACGCACACGCACGCACGCACACGCACACGCACGCACGCATGCACACACGTACGCACGCACGCACGCACGCACGCACGCACGCACGTACGTAAATACACACACACACACACACCCCGGCTTTCCCAACGACATTGATTTTTTAGACGCTGGCTGTGAGCAGCAACCCGCAGATTGCCAGAATTTTACTCCAGAATTTCTTTTTGGCCGATACTCAAAATCAGTGATTCGCATCAAGTTTTTGGATGAGAAGCAATGAAAAATACATTTTGGGTCACGACGTAAAACTATTTTTTTCTCTGGTGTCCCATTTTGCTACGAGTTCCCGCACGTTCATTATACTGTTAAAATATAATTGACGGAAAATGAAAAACTCTCTGCTTTCCTTGAGAATCCTCGCATCATAAAATTTATTTCCGTACAGTATTTGTACCACCTCGCTACCAGAGAAAGACGAGAAGACAATTTCGTTTTTCTCGATGACGGAAGTCGATCTATCTTCAATCCAATACACTAGACAATACAGCTGTTCTGTTACGTCCCGTGATTTTTCGGGACTACACGTTTTTAACTGAAAAGTCAATTACGGTAATATATTCTTTTTATATGGAATAAATAAGGCAAAGAGGAGAGAGTGTGAGTAGCGACCGTAGGTGGACACACATACACGCGTCACCCATATATATGAGGTGCATCGTGTGGCACCGGAGATCGCAAGTATAACGAGTCGGGCGTGCATCGGTGAATCTTATCATATCGAATGGGTCAGGTATTGTCCCGACCGAGTAACCGAAAGACAGTGCGTTCCAGTGACTCTTCGCGGGGATTCGCGATGCGTCTACCGGGTGACCAAAAATGTGTGAATCATATCATTTTCGTAATCTCCACTCATTTTCGTACTCCACTGACCTAAACGGATTATATTTGTGGTGCCTTTCCTTATTTTGCCGTGATTTGTGAATTAATGGTGAATTAGTGGGGAAACAGTTGTAGAAAAAAATAATAAATTAATTGAGTTTGTTTATGAATTAAAAATCTTCGGGTCAAGTCGAGACAGTTGGGTAAAGAAAAACATTAGAAAAACAAATAAATAAACAGAAGATAACAAAAAAATATGAATATTGTATGAATATTAAATCATAATTATCTAAATGTTAAACACCCGGTAAATGGTAATATCGATTTTGAAACCGAAGAGAGAAATAACGAAGTGTGACTTATCGTCGGTCGTGTGAAACAACATACCATCCAGTGCAGAAAAATTCCAATCCACGACGCAGAAACACCACCCAAGACGATTGGACGACAAAGGAAATTGACGCACCTAGCAACAACCCCTCCAGTCCAAAAAGGAGAAATGATGACCACACCACCGACACTATTGGAGAAGAAGGAGAAGACTGGAGTAAGCGTGGGGAACATCGTCACCGAATCACACGACTTCCTCTCCGCGATCGTTTTAATTTATCGATAAATATTGTGAAACTATTGTTATAAAAATCGAGGGTAAAATAGGGATAAATTCCATCAACAAGGTGTTTTTTTTTAATTAAATGTAATCATGAGTAAATAATTAAGCTATTGATAAATAATTATATAAACAATTAAAATTTGGGAGTTCGTTCAAGTAAATAATAGGAGTGACATATAATTCATTAACAGAAACAAGATAAATTACTATCAATGATAATAATAATTTAATAAATAAGAAATTAGCGTAGAGTGAGCGCGATGAGAGTTGCCCGCTAGGTATGAGGCGTGAGGGGACGGTAGGCGCAACGCACCGTTCGACAGCTATAGTAAGAATCCGATAAGAGTAGCCGTCAGGTATGAAGCGTGAGGGGACGGTAAGACGCGTAACGCACCGCTCGACCGTCACCCCTTCCTCAAGGCGACAGCCGGGAAATAGCGAGGAGCTTATTTAATGAGCCGCAAAAGCCGACGGAGCTCATTAATACTCCGGACCCGAAACAGATCATTTTTGGCATTGAAATATCCATCAGATTGACTTAGAAAAAAATCGTGAACTTGTGAATTTGAGATCGTTAAAACTCTTCAACATTAAAAATTGTAAATCATCGGTATTTTAAATAATAGTTCGGACTTTACAACGTGAATTCAATTTGTCTTCAATCTTGTGATTAAAACTTCGTATTTGTGTAATAGTGAACTTTGACTCTTTTAATCCAAATTTGAAATTGTGAACTACGATATTTCTAATACCCCGTATTTGTGGAACTGTGAACTTTACCTTCTTTAAAATCAAATCTCGAGTGGTGAATCGACCTGTTAAAATCAAATATTGTGTACTAAATTACAAATTATATTTTTATTTCCGATTTTCAAGAATTTAATTGTGAAATTGTGAAACAACCAATAATCCAAATTTCGAATTGTGAACTGAATTTTTTTTTGTGAAATATTATTTTGACATTGCCCTGACAAACTGAACGGGCAAAATAAAAATCAATTTTACCAGTGAATTACGACCAGTGTTTAAATCCGAAAGAACCACACCATCGCCCTTCCTTGTCATCGGAAAATTCTATTCATCTGATATTCGAGTGGAGAGCCAGAGGGTTATCGCCAGCGTTGGATCATTGGGATCGTCCTGATTCTCATCTTTCATTCATCTTGTTATTCATCAATCACACGGTTCCATCCCATATTCGCCCATTCTCGCCACACAGATAAGTTTTTGATTTCATTCATTTTAGTCTTTATTTTTGTGATTTAACGTAAAGTCAGAATTACTTTTTCAAGTTCCTTCCCGAGCTTTTGCCCGAAAGGGTAGGCTCTAAACGGAACACCTCCGCGTTTTGCCGAGTCACATTGATACCGCAGAGCAATAGGGGGAGATTTTCTTCCCTTTGCCTTTTATCATTTGTGTCTCAAAAATAGCAATTCGCGACGTAACAGTTCCATCTTTCAACTCTAACTTATTGTAATCTGTAAATGCATAAGATAATTATCATTCCCTGTAGATTAAATCATAAGGTGAAGAAAAATGGTTTTCTCGCAGCAGTAACGCGCACCTTGCAGCTATTCTCCGATTTGATTTTTTTCTATCAATTTTTTATTTTTTATTTTATTACTATTATGTCAATAGAAAATGTGTTGAAATATAGCATTAATTAGCATTGACTTTCTGGGAAGAAATAACTATGAAGTCATAGAAAAAAAACTATTAAACAATTCCGGTGAGATTTGAATCTCCGAACCTACGATTATGAGACGGTTGTACTGTAAAGTAGTCCTCGGTACAGTTGAACTAAACGTGAGATTCTAAGTGAATTTCGAACACTTCTATGACATCAAAACCGAAAAGAAATTAGGCATATTGAAGGTGCTGCAAAGATTGATTTTGCATAATAATTGTATCAAAATGTTATTAACAAATTAATGAAAACATTAATTATTCAACAAATTACCCGGCAACACAACTTTTTTGTATGAAAATGATACACTTACTTTTTTGAATAAGTATGATCTTTTCAGAGTGTTGTTTATTTGTTTTGTAATTCTGGAATTCATCCTTCATTTTGACTAAAAAACCGCAAGTAAAAAAAATATTAAAAAACCAGAAAAAATTCATACGTTTTGAAAATAATAAGTGAAATATTTTCATTATGTTATGTTTTGTACAATTTCCGAGCGCTCAGTCCTATACGGACCATTGTGCTCGTGCCCATTCACGGGAGGGTATCCGATTATGTACGATAGTCGGTTAGGCGGGCCTCCTTTGCAAACTGCAGGAGGGCGCGCACCCCAACCTCCTCTAGGTCCAGAGATTCGGGTACGGGCGCCTCAAGTACATTCCTGCGAATGTTCCCCAGCGCCCTGCATCTCGTGATCACGTGGAGGGGTGTTTCTTCCTCCTCCTTACATCTCGGACAGATTGGTTCTTCACTTAGTCCCAGTGGTCTTAGATGCTTCCCTGTGTGCCAGTGTCCAGTGACAAGGCCCACTACAGCCTTGAGCTGATATCTGTCTAGGCCAATTAACACAGAGCCTAGCTTACCCGAGGGACCTTTAAACAAGGCCCTCGAGTGTCCCATGCCTTCTGTCCGTAACCAGAGGTTCGCGAAACGTCCCTCCACCCACTGTTTCGACAGGGTCTTAATATGATCCATGGTAATTGGGACGTGGCAAATCCTTCACGGATCAGTAACCGCAGCTCCAGCCGTGGCATGAATATTCGCCTCTTCGTTTCCCTGGGTGCCCGCGTGTCCAGGCACCCATAGAACTTTTACTGTGTTGTGGCAGGCAATCTGCGACAACAGCGCATTGCAGTCAAGCACCAATCCGGACTTCTTCACCACATGGTGAAGTGCCCCGATCGCCGCCCGACTGTCACTGCATATATATGTGCTTGCCACTGTATCCTTTGTCCAGGATAAGCCTGGCACAGGTCCAGATGGCGTACACCTCTGCTTGGAGCACCGAGGCAGTGTCTCCCAGCGCCAAAGATATCCTTGTCTTGGGTCCACTGCTCCATATTCCCGCTCCTGCTCCTGTAATTGTTTTGGATCCATCTGTGTACCAGACGAGCCCACCAGGAGACAGGAGTTTGTCCTGTTCCCCCATCCATTCCTGCCTACTGGGATAGAGGACTTGGTAATTGTCGTCGAATTGGTAGAAGCGGTCACAGCGATCCCCTCCTTGCGCTAGAATCCCTTCAAGGTCCCCATCACGCTGCAGTAGTGATGCGTGGCCCGCCTCTGCCCTCTTCCACTTACCACTAAAGTGTAGCCGTAACGCAGCATTTTTGGCGTTAGCCTCGACTATGATGTGAGGGGGCGCCATGTCCAGAAGGGCCCCCATGACCAAGGTCGGGGTCGTTCTCATCACCCCCGACCTAGGCCTAGACCCACCAATCTATAAATTTTATCCAGTGTCTTCCTGTTGGTGGCCTTCTGCAAAGCATGCCACCAGACCAGGGAAGCATACGTGATTTGGGGAACCAGGTTGGCTGTGTATATCCACTTGACCATTTCCGGTTTCAAGCCCCATGTTTGTCCAAACATACGCCTACAGGCCCAGAAAGTGGCAGTGGCTTTCGTAGCCTGTTTGGCGATGTGGCTTTTCCAGCTGAGCTTGCTATCCAGGGTGACGCCTGTGGTGTCGCGCCACCACTGGGGCAAGGAAAATTGTAGACGCGCGGATTCACTTCATATAACAAACTTTATTCGATTAATACAAAGAATAGGAACTTTTGCGTCGTTATCTCGAGATGAACGTTTCTCGACTAAACTGCCACAGCTGTGGCGGGCTGCACGGCGTGCTCGTTGGGCCTCCTCATTGGTCGGCATCCAAAGCCGTCGTTGATTGGCCGATCGGGACGCCTCTGCAGGTTGCTCGTCGCAATGTGGTGCAGAGCAGCCACACTACTCCCCCCCGAGTAACCAGGCCTGTCCTGGCTTACGAATGAGACGGACTTCTTCTTCTTAGAGCCGGGGTATGTCTTCATTGGTGTCTCTTGCGGAATGTCAGACGGGCGTGACTGGTTGGGCACTTTTCCGGTCATATGACTAGCACCCTGACTAGTTGGTTGCCTCGATGCCTGGTCTGGTGGACGTCTCGATGGTGGACCCAGCTGCTGGTTTGTTGGCCAGCTCACGACTTGGCTCGGTGGGCGTTTGGGCGATGGACCAGGCTGCCGCTTCGTTGGCCCGCTCGTGACTTGACTCGGCGGGTGTTTCGATGATGGACCAGGCCGCTGATTCGTCGGTTGACCGAATGGAAGGCTTGCCCAGTTTCTTTCGTCCTCGCGTGCTTCTTCGTTTGTAATGTACGCCGTTTTCAGTCTTTCGGTCGATACATTCGTTTCTTTGCCTTTTACTAGGATGGTGAACAGGTAATCCGTGAGTCGCGTGATTACCTTGAATGGTCCCAGGTACGGTGGCTCGAGTGATTTCCTTACTGAGTCGTCTCGCAGCCACACGTGTGTACACGTGTATAGGTCGTCGTGAACAAACATGCTCCGTTTGCAGTGGTGGGCCGTAGGCGTTGCTCTCAAGTCCCTCATGTGTTCCCGTAGCTTTTCGCGGAAGATCTGGGGGTCCACTTGCTGTTCCTCGTGGCTGAAAAACTCGCTGGGCACTCGGAGTGGTGTACCGTATACCAGCTCAGCTACCGAGCATTTTAGTTCTTCTTTGTAGCACGTCCGGAGGCCCAGAAGAACCGTGGGTAGTAGCTCGAGCCAAGGAGTTGGTGCGTGGCACATGATCGCGGTCTTGAAGGACCTATGCCATCGTTCGATTATGCCGTTTGCTGCCGGATGATACGGTGAGCTTCTCGTGCGATCGGCTCCGACGAGTCTTACCAAGGCCTTGAAGAGTGCGGCTTCGAACTGGCTCCCTTGGTCCGTGGTGATTATTCGTGGTGATCCGAAGCGCGATATCCAGTGGGCGTAAAACGCTGTCGCCACTGTATCGGCCATGATGTCCTTCAGGGGGATAGCTTCCGGCCATCGCGTTAACCGATCGATCATTGTGAGGCAATATTTATACCCGTCGGCGACGGGTAGAGGGCCGACGAGGTCTAGGTGCACGTGTTCGAATCGCTCGCTTGGAGTTTCGAATGTCTTTGGTACGTTTTGCGTATGTCTCTGTACCTTCGGTCTTTGACACGCGATGCAGTTCCGTGCCCAGTCCGTGACGTCTTTTTTTATTCCCGGCCAAATGAAGCTTTTCCGTACGAGTTTGCACGTTGTACGGCCGCTGGGGTGGGATAACCCATGCACGGCGTCGAACACTTTTTTTCGCAGTGGCGCGGGAACGTACGGTGGAACCACGTTTGTTGAGACGTCGCAGTAGAGGGATCCTCCGTCGTCCACGTTGAGTTTCTGCAGTTTCAGCGCCGTGTTGGATTCCAATAGATCTTCGAGCTCGTTGTCTTCCGCCTGCGCTTCTTGAAGCTCCTGCGTCGAGATGACTACAGGCATGTTGATCGCCTCGAGGCGAGAGAATGCGTCAGCCACAATGTTTTCGTCTCCGGAGACGTGGAGAATTTGTGTCGTGTGTTGTGCGATAAAGTCCAGTTGTCTTGCCTGTCGCGGGCTTGCCTTGTCCGGTCTCTGCTTAAACGCGAACACCAGGGGTTTGTGATCCGTCTTGATCGTGAAATGTCTCGCTTCCAAGGCGTGTTGAAAGAATTGGATAGCGCAGTAAATGCTCAGCAATTCGCGATCGTACGTACTGTAGTTCCGTTCCGTCGGGCTGAGTTTGCGAGAAAAAAATCCGAGTGGCTGTTGATTTCCGACAATCTCTTGTTCCAGGACTGCACCGATCGCGAAGTCCGATGCGTCGGTCACTAGAGACAGAGGTGCGTTTTCCGCTGGGTGTGCCAGGAGTGTTGCCTCGGCGAGACGCGATTTACACTCCTCGAATGCTTTTTCCGTATCGTCGGTCCATGGCACTGGGCGTTTGTCGTTTTTCTTCGATTCGCGCAACAACTCGTTTAACGGAGCCTGTATTCGAGCTGCGTTCTTCACGAAGCGACGATAAAAGTTTATTATCCCGAGGAACCGACGCAACTCGACGATTGTCGCGGGTTTTTTGTACTCCAGTATGGCCTTCACCTTGCCGGGCAGGGGCCTTGTGCCGTTCCTGTTGATTAGGAAGCCGAGGTATTCCACTTCCGCGGCACCGAGTACGCTCTTCGAAGGGTTGATCGTGAGTCCGTTCTACTGCAGCCGTTCTAAGACTGCTCGAAGGTGCTGTTTGTGCTGTTCGGGATCCTCGGATGCTATGAGAATGTCGTCCAAATAGCAATAGACGAAGTCCAGTCCTTGCAGCACTGTGTTGATGAAGCGCTGGAACGTTTGCGCGGCGTTCCGTAGTCCGAATGGCATCGCGACGAATTCGAATAGTCCGAAAGGCGTCGTGACCGCTGTTTTCGGAATATCTTCTTCCGCGACTGGAATTTGGTGAAACGCGCGCGTCAAATCCAGTGTCGAAAATATCGTCTTGCCGTGTAGGCGATTAACGAAGTCTTGAACGTGCGCGATTGGATAACGATCGGGCACGGTAGCGTCGTTCAGCTGTCTGTAATCCCCACAGGGTCTCCAGTCGCCGGTTTTTTTCGTTGCCATATGCAGTGGGCTTGACCACGGGCTGTTCGATGGCCGGCATATACCCTGCTCGACCATGAATTGGAAACTGGCTTCCGCGATCTTCTGTTTCTCCGCTGTCAGACGTCTGGGTCGGGCGATCGCCGGTGGGCCTCTCGTTTCAATGTGATGTTCGACTGGGTGCGAGGCTGCTTTGCGAAGGCTGGTTGGCTTGATGACGTCCGTGAATTCCGCGAGTAGTTCGGTGAATTCTGCTTCTTTGTCGAGCGCGGAGACGCTGTACCACGAAGTTTCCAGAATCTCGCCTCGCGACGTGAGCCCTGTTAAAATGTCGATTAGTCGTTTGTTTTTCAGGTTGATTAGTAGTCCGAAGTGCGCTAAAAAATCTGCGCCGATGATAGCTCCTAAGACGTCTGCGACTACGAATTCCCATTTCAAAGAACGGCGTAGATTGAGGTCGATAGCGAGGAACGTATTACCGTAAGTATTTATTGGTGTGTTGTTTGCGGCGAAAAGTTTTTGCTCTGTCGGTTTAGTCGGATGTTGGCAGTGTCGCCGAGGGATGACCGATACATCTGATCCTGAGTCCACCAAAAAACGTGTACCGTTTTGATTGTCGATCATGTGAAGACGGTTCTTCCGTGGTACACCGTCGCTGACCGTCGAGACTGACGGCGGTGTGGTTAGTTTTCCGGCGGCGTCTGCTTCGGTTTAAAACCGCATGGGGAACGGCACCTCTTTGCGTCGCGGCCGAATCTGCGATGAAAAAAACAAATTTCGACGTCCTTGGAATCGCCGGCCGATCGCGTGCGGTACCTAGACTTGCGATTTTGTTGTCTCGGTTCGTCGCCGGCTCCGCTCGAGCCGTTGTTTTTGATCCACGTCGTAATCTCTGCAAATTGTTTTTCCATACTTGCCAATCGACTCTCGAAGTCTCGTGTGCTCGAACCGACGGCTTCGATCGCTGGCGGACAGGCCTCTGTAGCCATAACCTGCTGCTGCGAGGTCGTCTCCATTATTTTGTCTGCGAAGTCTGCCAGTTTTGCCAATTCGATGCCCTCGCTGGCCGACAGCACGCATCGTACGCTGACAGGCATTCTCTTCATCCACAGCGCGTGTAGGACTTCCGTCGAGATGCTCGCCCCTGACAGCATTTGCATCTCGCGCAGTAGCTGGGACGGTTTCTTTTCGCCGAGTTGCAATTCTGTAAGCAGTCTGTGGAGCTGCGTCTCCTTCGAGTCAGTAAAACGTTCAATAAGTTTAGCTTTCAAACCTGTGTATTTTTCGATTGCCGGCGGCGTGCGAACGATGTCGGACACTTGCTGCAGCACTGCGCTGTCCAGCGCGGCGACGACGGTGTAATACTTCGTGGAGTCGGCGGTTATTCGCAGCGAGTAAAACTGCGCCTCGATTTGTGCGAACCAGAGTTCTGGATCGTTCTGCCAGAATGGAGGAAGCTTCGGTTGCCTGGCTTCGCCCACCTGTGGCTCGAAACCGGCCGGCGGCGACGGCGTTTGCCGTGTTTGGTACTGACCGTTGTCGCGTCGTTGTTCGTTTGGCAGTCCCGCCGTTTCGCCTTCTCCGCCCGATAGTCCTGGTGGAGGCGAGTGTACGAGGGCCATTGTGCTGATTTCGGTTCGTCACGAGAGTCTGAGCGCGAGAAAATTCTCGATACACGCGAGAACCTTTGTTCGGCTCGACACAATGGCGGATGCACGCGGCAACGTGCGCGGACGCGTGTCTTTTTTTCGCGAGAAAAAGCGCTTTGCTTTTTCGAGCGGGGTCACCAGTTTGTGGTGTCGCGCCACCACTGGGGCAAGGAAAATTGTAGACGCGCGGATTCGCTTCATATAACAAACTTTATTCGATTAATACAAAGAATAGGAACTTTTGCGTCGTTATCTCGAGATGAACGTTTCTCGACTAAACTGCCACAGCTGTGGCGGGCTGCACGGCGTGCTCGTTGGGCCTCCTCATTGGTCGGCATCCAAAGCCGTC
The DNA here is from genome assembly GCA_963932165.1 of Pimpla rufipes. Taxonomy (NCBI): domain Eukaryota; kingdom Metazoa; phylum Arthropoda; class Insecta; order Hymenoptera; family Ichneumonidae; genus Pimpla; species Pimpla rufipes. The sequence goes on along the minus strand of CAWVQF010000006.1, from coordinate 52,782 downwards.
GTTGATTGGCCGATCGGGACGCCTCTGCAGGTTGCTCGTCGCAATGTGGTGCAGAGCAGCCACACGCCTAAGTAGAGTACCTCCGAGGAGTATCGCAGCTCAGTTCCAAATATGTAAGGGGGTTTTGGTTGAAAACCTCTCCTCCGTGTGAATAGCATCATCTCCGTCTTGCTCGGGTTCACCCTCAGCGACTTGGAGGTGCATCATTCTTGCATGAGGTGGAGTGCGCGCTGCATTCTCCACGTCATCTCTGCGGAGTGGGAGCCTCTGACCATTATCATTATGTCGTCAGCATATCCCACCACGTTTACCCTGAGCCCATCAAGCGCCGCCAGTAGCCCCTCAACGACCATTATCCACAGAAGAGGGGATAGCCCCCCCTCCCCTCGCCCCCTGCGGACAGCCCCGCTTAACGTGCGCCCTAGCGGTTGACCCTCTGAGCCCTGCGGTAACCGTTCTCGTGCGAGCATTAGGTGTATCCATTCGATGATAGATTCATCTACTCTGAATTCCCTTGCTGCATCGCAAATGGCGTCGAAGGAGGTGTTGTCAAACGCCCCTTCGACGTCCAAGAATATGCATAAGGCCGAATCCTTTCTGCCGAGCGTCCTCTTTATATCTTTCATAATACAGTGGAGGGCGGTCTTAACAGACTTGCCGGCTTGGTAAGCGTGCTGTGAGGTTTGCACCGGTCTCTCAACCAGTGCTCCCTCCCTAATGTACCTATCAACCAGTCTCTCCAGCGTTTTAAGGAGGAAAGACGTCAGGCTGATCGGTCTGAATGACTTGGCCTGTTCATAGTTGCTTTTACCCGGCTTTGGGATAAAAACCACCCTGACCTCGCGCCAAGCTTTTGGCACATATCTCAGTGCCAAGCAGGATCGAAAGGTGCGGTTCAGGCGCCTGATGAGCGACTCCTCTCCCTCTTGAAGGAGGGCAGGCAATATCACATAAACCCCTGGACTTTTATACCGGTCAAAAGTCTTAATCGCCCAATCAATCCTGATCGGTGTGACAACCTTGGCTGCAGTTACCCAATCACCCGGTTTTTTTTTATTGAGGCACCTCCCCTTGAGGTTGTCCCCGGTCCGTGAGTTCCGAACCCGGGAAGTGTACCTCAAATAGGTACACCAGTACTTCCTCATGGTTCTCAGTAGACCTGCCATCAGGCAGTGTGAGTCCCTCGAGTTTGTTAGGCGGGCCTGCACTTTGAGCAAGCACTTTGAGGAGCCTGGCCACTAAAGGTAGGGCCTCGATCTCCCCGCTGAATTTCCTCCAGGCCGCTTCTTTGGACTTCTTTACGAGTTTCTTGTACTCTTTCTGGGCCTTCCTGTAGGCGTCCCAGTCGCTGTCCGCTTTTGTCCTTAAGGCTCTATTTAGCAGCCTTCGGGAACGGGAGCGGAATTAGTTCAGCTCACTGCTCCACCAGGCCACCTTCTTACTTGTTTTCCTTCTCCTTAGCGGGCATGCAGCCTCGAAAGACCCGACCAGAGCGGTCTGCAGTAGATCTGCCTCCAGCCCGATCGCGCCCTCCGTCCGCGGCCACCCACAGTTGACGCCGAGCCTGCTTCTTAGCCCTGCTTGAAAGCTAGGCCAGTCCACGGTCCTTGGGTTCCTGTAGGTCTCCGTCGGGATCTGGCTGTTACTCCCTGCCAGTTCGAAGGTTATCAGCCGGTGGGCAGAAAGAGTATCCTCTTCACTCACCTGCCAGTTTATTATCGCTTGGGACACCCTGGGTGAACCCATCGTCAAATCGATCACCTCCTGTCTGCGTGAGGTGACAAAAGTGGGCTTGGATCCTCTGTTCAGAATCTCAAGATCCGTTGTAGAGAGATACTCTAGAAGGGCAGTACCCCTCTCGTTTGTGTTGGAGCTACCCCATATGGTGTGGTGAGAGTTGGCATCGCACCCCACGACAAGGTTTAGCCCCTTGTTTTTGCAGTTGTCCACCAGTTCTCTGATATCCCTCGTTGGAGGAGGTTCCTTCGAGTCGTACGGGAGGTACGCCGAGGCTATTACTAGCTCAGTCGTTACACCGCCCATACGAATTCTGATGGTAGCTGCCGCAAGGTCTCTGGTGCAAAATCGGTTCAACTTGAGGGCACCATGTCTCTTGTTGATGAAGAGACAGGCCCTTGGACCCGGTTCCACGCTGGCATAGATCAGTGATCCTGAATCTGTACTTATCCCTTTTACTAGTCCCCTGTGTATCCAGGGTTTTTGTATCAGGGATATGTCTACTTGCAGCCTTGCAAGGTCTCGGCTCAGAAGAGCCGTGACCGCTTTGCAATGGTGCAAGTTAATCTGCGAAACTTTGGTCCGTCCCGCAGTCGTAGGGACCGCAGACGTGCCCATGTTCACAGATAGTTGAGCGAGGTGTTAGCGACGAGAATCCGCGAACCACGTGATCGATACGGACATGCGCGATCGATCAATGAACGACGACAAGGCGAGACGAAGAATGAGCGCGATCTAGGAAAAGGGGCAGTCCCGTCCGGAAAGCGAACAAGGACGAACGTGCGTAGAAATTAAGCAACGAGTGCGAGAGCGAGAGGCAGAGTGCGAGACGAGCGAAAAACGGGCGATCGACGCCATTGTGTAAGTGAGCGTCGGTACGCTGAAACGACGCGACCCGACGCGTATTAGTTTGTTAAGGTTGATTACGATTCGAGTGTCTATCTTGTCTCCCCACGAGTTCGCGGGAGTTATTAATTAAACATTTATTGTCGAGCATCGAAGCTACTGGTCATTTACAGTCATTTATCCCTGCACGGTACATCTGACCCACCTCCCATTCCCCCGCTGTCGAGCACGCCGCTCGACGCGAGAGACGGTAACGCGGGCGTTCGCACGAGCCAACAGAAAGAAAAATTACGCGTATAACAGAGGCTTCCGTGGTGTCGCTGCCAGGCTGCTCCGAGGACGAGCCCTGCGCCGCCAGTTTGGCCTTGCGTGCCCTCCTCCTCGCCGCCCCGCTGCGTCCCTTCTTCGGCCTGCTGATTGAGGAGTCAGTAGGACCGACTTGCGCTGATCACTCTTCCTTCTCAGAAAACTCAGAGGTCATGCAATGGATGCCCTCCTGGTTCATAAGGGCCAAGACCCCTTCGCCCCAGGTGGGCTCCGCAGTCATGCCGTCTGCGTCGTTAGAGGGTGCGGTGTCCCCTTCCGGGGCCACCACCTCCTCCATGGGCTTAATATTATGACTAAAACACGAGATTAAGTCCCACGAGTTGTAAAAAGGTAACAATAATAATGGTTGGTTCCTTCCTTTTGCTGTTGTCTTGATTCTATCTGGAATCTTTATCTCGATCGCTGAGTCGATTTTTCGAATGTTCTGTATCTTTATCAGGCTAAACGTCTGCATTCGGTGACCTGTGACAAGGGCCAGCAGAGTAATCAGTTTCTTCGAAAGATTCTCTAACGAAATCTCCGCATTCGGTTGCCATTGCGATAGAAAATCCAACACTTTCTTCGGGTCCCACGTTTCATCGTATTTGGGAAGTGATGGCCTCAGTTTAACAGTCGCCTTAAAAAATCTCTTGACTCTATCGTCCTGCCCGACCTCGGATCCGAGAAGAAACGCTATCCCAGAACGAAGAGAGTTTAAGGAACCGTGCGAAGCACCTTTTGAATATTCCTGAGTAAGAAATTCGATTATCGATTTTATAGTAGCGTTGAACGGTTCTATATCGTTCGTTTGGCAAAATTTCCACCACTTCTTGAACGCGCAGTCATATTGTCTCCTTGAAGACTCACTCAGAGAAGAGATCATGATGGGTATAGATTTTTTTGGAATGTCTCTTAGTTCGAAGGCTCTCCGCATAACCTCGCTGCCACCAGGGTAGTCTTTTGCCACAAGGGATGTGGTTCCCTGTTAATAGATCGCAATAAATTTATATCTGGCCTAAAATACATGGGCTCGGATTCAGACAACGCTTGGAACAGCGGAAACCAAGCTTGTGATGGCCAGTAAGGAACAACAACAATCCCCCTGGAACCCTCGCTTCGGACTTTCTGTAGAACGCGTAAAATTATTGCGAATGGCGGAAATGCGTAGAAAAAATATGGTTTCCAATCGATAGTGAATGCATCAATTGCGTACGACTCCGGGTCTCTTTGCCAGGATACGTATCTACTACATTTTGTATTCTTGCGTGTAGCAAACAAGTCGATATCCGGTCGTCCGAATTTTTTAACAATTTTTTCAAAAACTTCATCAGCTAATTCGAATTCCGTTTCCGGTTCGAGCTTTCTCGATTCGACGTCAGCCTCTACATTATCCGTCGACGAAATGTAAGACGCGAAAACCCAAAGATTACGCTCCTGACACCACAACCAGAATTCCTTGGCTAATCTACTAAATTTTTGAAAACGAATACCGCCCATACGGTTTATATAAGATATAGCTGTTGTGTTGTCAACTCTAAGAAGGATGTCACAGTTTTTCACTTGATCTGCAAAGCATTTTAATGCAAAGAAGGCAGCTAGCAATTCTAAGTAATTAATATGAAAAAATTTCTCTTCGGCTTTCCAGTGACCACTTGCCTTCTTATCTTTACAACACGCCCCCCAACCTGAGTGTGATGCATCCGACGAAATGATCAGACTAAATCGTTTTTCCTTAATTGACAAAATTCCCGAAGTGATATTCAATTTCCACCAATCGAAATCTGGTTTAAGACTTGTCGGAATATCCATGAAAGCGTCATAGTTATCGTGATTTTTCCTTAGAGCAATAAATTTTTCTCTCTCAAAATCTTTAACAAACGCCCAAGCATATTTGATAGCTTGGCAGCAAAAAACAAGAGATCCTATAAATGCCGCGAAATCTCTGATTTTGCATCTAGACGCACTGCTGAATTGTTCGATTTGAGCTCCGATCCTCAATCGCTTTTCGCTAGGAAGTTCCATGAACATTTTTTCTGAGTCGAAAACGAATCCTAAGTATGTACAACGTCGAGATGGAACCATTTGACTTTTTTCAGCATTAATAATAAAACCGAGTCTTTGTAATAGACCGCATGTTTCAGCAACATTGCGTAAGCATTGATTGTACGAGTTTCCGAATAACAGAATGTTATCCAGGTAAATCACAGAAAGAAAACCATTCGCACGTAGATAGGCTACAACTGGCCGCATGATCTTAGTAAACACGTACGGTGCGGAGCTAAGGCCAAAGGGTAGACAATTAAATTCAAATAATTCTCCTTCAAATCGAAATCTCAGATAACGTCTATCGGATTCTGCTATATTAATTATGTAATAAGCGTCTTTGAGATCGATTTTGGCCATAAAGCAACCTGGACTCACCAGTTTTTTCGCAACTTTAAAATCTTCTAATTTGAAATGTTCGGTCTGAATATATTCATTCAATTTCTCAAGATTTAATATAAACCTTTTAGAACCATCAGGTTTCGGTATGAGAAAGATCGAAGAGATAAATTGATTTTCGTCCTCCTGGCATCTCGAAATCGCGCCTTTTCCTATCAATTCAGTAATTTTCTCTACGATTAACTGTCTTTCGCTAATCGACCACGAATGTTCCTTGGGATTAAACGCTAGAATAGCTGGAGACCTAAACGAAAGTTCGTACCCTTTGACCCATCGCAGAATAACCGAATCCGAGGTTATTTTCCTCCATTCTTTTTCGAAAAACTTAAGTCGTCCGGAAGGTTTACTCACATCAGAAACTACGTAAATTTCTTTTGTTGTCCCTGGTGATGATATCCGCGGCCCGGGCCCCGGAAAGGTTTTCGATAATTCGATTGTCCTGTCTGTTTTCGCGGGACCGGAGCATGCCCGCCCTGCGTCGTTTGCTGATTCTTCTTGAAGACCGATCGACGAGGCGGGCCTTTGAAGTTTTTTGTAGCAGAATTCTGCGTTGTTTGTTCCGGTCTTAATTCTTTAGTCGTTCGTTCCAACAGCTTTGCTGCTCTTAACTGTTCTTCGAGATTTTTTCCGAATAGCCAATCATCGACGACCGTGGAATTGAGCATATCTCGCAGCGACGAATTAATATTTGATAGGATCAAACTTCTTCTAATCGCAGAGTCATCGTGCTGCACGTCCAACAGCAACCTTGCAGTATCACTCAAGCTCTCAAACAGTACCAAATTTTCAGTACTATTAGATGCCAGAATAAGAGATAGCGACTTCGCTAGAGCCGCAATACAAGCAGCGATTCTCTCTTGCCTTGTTACAACCCTAGCATCTTTTTTAACAATTGCTTCTGCCAGCGATCCTTTTACCTCGACATTCAACTTGGGTGGCTCAATGATTAGACAATTGCCGGGAGGTGGATATTTCTCAAGTAATTGTTTACGATCCTCCATGGGAAGTCCTTTTAAAGGAATTTCTTCCCACCTCACCACAAAATCCTTGTGGATGTCTGGTGCGTTCATTCTTTCCATGATAAGTCTTTTACCCATTAGGTCGAGAATTTTTCCATCGAGAGCAACGGTCTCACCAGTAGAAGTTCCAGCAGCAGGGAGATCTGACGACAGTATAGACCGTTCGTTGTCATCGTTCAGTATTGCTGCGTCTGTCGAAGCCAACGATTTCGAAACTGCAGATGATGCAGGTAACCCTGTATTAAGCTGTTGGCCGTGTTGCGAATCTGGCTGTAGCGAAGAATTTCCTACGCCGGTCTCATCAATGACGTTCTCACTTGTCGAAGTTTCCAACCCAGGAACCAGATCTGTGGAGTTTCCACCAGAAGGGACTTGAGAGTTCCCTCTGTCTTCGGGAGACGAATGATCGTGAGAACTTGCGCGAGGAGTTATAACTGGTCGACGCGTCGTCGAATTTTCTGAATTAATACCAGACGGACGTTCATAACTCCCGGATTCGGACGAAGCATCGTCTCTCTCTCGATCTCCTGTTATCGACAGGTCAAAGAAAGGAAAAAAGGAACCTTAGTAAGCCATCTGCTTACAATTACGGTTCAGGTTACGTTGCGTAACCAAATTCGTAATTTCTTTTTTAACTATTTTTTTTTTTTTTGTAATACGACCCGTGTGTTAAATCGTTGCGATAAGGAACACTTAAAGTCAATTTGTTGACTTGGGTCTAATTATAACAACGCATAGCACGTTGCTATGTCACCGAAAAAAAACGGTAATCGCGATATCTCAACCTGAAATTTTATCACACTACTTACTGCGTTCTTGCGCTCGGCGATAGCGCTTTTCCTGTTTCCGAAATTTTCTTTCCGCCCGCTTCAGGCGTTTGTATCGTCGATTTTCTTTTTCCACGTTTTCTAATTCCTTAGGATAACGCCGCTTTTTCGGCATCTTGACGGTGAGAGATGTGGCTTCCTCGGCACAAAGAAGAAGAATGAAGATCGCTGCACGGCACGGCGACATGGAAGGCGGTGAATGCTTTTGTTTTTACTAAAAGCTATAAAAATTGTGGCGACATCGGTATAGAGTAGGCGGTACTACGATTTGATCTTGAAGGAAGAGGCGCGAATACAATTATATATAAAAACAAACATTTTCTCAATTCTTTTGAAAATAAAAAAAATTGTTCGCGAGAAATGTACAATATCGATACTATCAAGAACAAAAAATTACTTTCCAAAAAAATAGTACTTTTTTTATGGTTAATCAAATATTTCTAATTTATGTGTGAAACTAAAAAATTACTATCAAGCGTCTTGTAAAATTGACTGAAGATACTTCTGTATGCAAAAATAGTAATTAAATGTCGGAATAATAGTATAAAATTGGGCAAGTCTAAATGAATAAATATGTACACCCACAAATAAAAAAGTGTCGCCACGGAACATTGAAGTACTGTTACGAAAATTAGATCGCTGTGAGCGATGCAGCCCACCTGTCAAACAGCGATGTTGAGCGGGAATTGTAAAACAGTAGGTACAAACCAAGGAACGAATGACGGCCCCGTCAGATTGGATCGTTCGTTCGCTGGCGATCTTTCCGTATTTGTTGGGAATTATTACTTACATCGGTCAGACATCGGTTCTCAATCCGATGACATTTAACTAACCCCTAGATTTTTCGATCGGTCGGCCGGACGTCGGTTCTCCGATTTTTTACGTCAATTCGCTTCGATTAGTGTCCGCTGTTCCTTTTCACTGCACTATAATATCAAATTAACACTTCCTTCACTTGACAGTCAACCGAAAACTGACAGAAAGTCCGAGAAAACCACAGACGGAATTAAGTTATTTATTGGTTGCCAAGCATATTTTTTGTTGTCAAAGAAAGTTTTGCACGGCCTCCTTCATCGTACGACTTCAATCTTTTGAGCAAAATATTCAGTTGTCGGTTGACCGTCAAGCTATCGACAGTGAAGAAAGTGACAATTTGATATTACATCGTAATGAAGACGAACGGCGGATAAATAACCGAAGCGAATTGTCTCAAAAACGGAGAACCGACGTCCGGCTGATCGAAAAATCTAGAGGTAGTGAAAAGTCATCGGACCAGGACCCGACGTACGACCGATGGCATAATCATGTAAGTAATAATTCCTAATAAATACTGAAAAATCCCTCGCTAATAAATGGGCCAATCTGACAGGGCCGTCGTTCGTTCGTGGGTTTGTGCCTTGTTTACATCGTTGTTTTACAATGCCTGCTCAACATCGCTGTTTGACAGGGAGGCTGTATCGCTCACAGCGATCTAATTTTCATAGCAGTACTTGAATGCTCCGTGGCGACACTTTTTATTTGTGGGTGTACATGTATGTATGTATGTATGTGTTCCTTTATTGTTCCCCTCAGGGTTAAAAGGCTTCCGTTCCTTAACCTATTTTTACATTCTTTTTTACATCCTTATTCTACCTTCGCTTACAATTTTTACATTAATTTTTACATACTTGTTACGTCCTGACGTAACTATGAACATAAAAGAAAAATTAAACAATTCGTTAATAACTCAGTCAAATTAAAAGTTTAAAAGATCCCGAGAATAGAATACAAGTGGCGAAAACGAGAGAAGGAAATACGATACGTCCATCGATATAGAGCATATATGGAGCGGGAAGCGCCGTTTTATCGATCGATGAGGAGAAATGCAAGGCAAGGTCAATGTCGGGCCTTACTGTTATGCTGCCCCTCGGAGACGGCTACGTGTTGCTAGAAGCATGCTCGCCAGCTACTACAGTAGTGGTGAGATGTTTTCAAGTGGTAACAGCGTGGAAAAAAATGAATCATCAATCGCTCCGCGCGAGCCTATTGTGCGACAATTCGCATCAACTACGGATCTCGGGGCACGCGCGTATTACCGCATGCCGCTAAGACGAGACGGGGCGCCAACGCCCAATGCTTTTTGAAGGAACGTCAAAAACCTAATCTCTGCCTCGCTCACATTTTCGAGTACACAATAAATAAAATTAAATATTAAATATGTGTTTTATACCAGATTTCAAAAATTGGTCGTAGGATAAAAATCTTTTAATTAAATTTAACTATTTACATTAAATACATGATTTTGCGATTATTCGAGGGTACTCATTTGATAATGCAGAAAGAACAATTAAATCATGTTAATTTCATTAAATAGGTACACGGTAAAATTGTAAAGTCTTACCAAGATTGTTTGAACTGAAGGAATGACTCTTGTAATTATTAATTTACGGAGTTAAGAAATAAGAGAACCAATAATTTGCACATTGCTATTATTAGAGATGGAAATTATAGACGTTCCAACCTAAGCTGCTCGAATTATAATACTTAAAGAATCACATCGCCACGACAAGGGACCAGTATGAAAATATAGCAAAATAAGATATTGTGACGTCGCGGAGGGAGAAACAGCGGGATTTTTAGGCAGGGATGGCCAACTCGGCTACGAAGCGCGGTATTTGGAAGGGCGAAACGAGGTAGACACTACGGGTGATCCGCAAAGACTTTATTCGTGTACAAAATCTGGCAGCGTTACAGCGTCGCGCAGAGTTTCGATGATTACTGACTAAAGAGGTAACGCGGGAGGCGCTTATATGGGAGTGAACTGTGGGAAAATGATGATAGTGGGGAGGGATTTTGGGGAAGAGTCTGGAAAGTTCGATGGGAAAACAGGCACACATGTGACCGGATTCCGCGGAGGGCAATGAACTAGCCAATTGCGCCTTAAGAAGTTATCTGTGGGAGAGCGGTAATAAAAAGGGCCGTAGAAGAGGAATTTGGGTAAATAGTCACGTAGGTTGCGCAAGTGACCGGATGGAATGCAGCTGTGGATAACTGCGTTTTGGGAAACGGCGGTGATTAGATATACGCGACGGGCTGGGCCGCGCGTTAGGGAACATTGAACTCTGGAGTGCGTAAGTGGGTCGGCGGTACAGAGAGTGATCGGGAGAGGAAAAAATAAGGAGAAAACAGGGACTCGTTACACCTCCCCCCTTATTTTAGAAAATCCATATAATGAAAAATGGATTTTCTACGCCTTAGGATAATGAGGACTACGTCTAGTGGTGTGTCGTACAGTTGAGCGAGTATCGTGAGATCGGCTTAAATTAGCTAAAGTTATAAGTTCATCTGGCGGATATCGTGATTCGTAGTTTACATGTTCGGTGGTGTTCGTATGAAAACAGTTGTTGTAAACATTAATACAAGGTGACAAGGTACATGCGAAGAACTTAGTTATTAGGTTGCCTAGACACGTACATAGGCCTATTTTACAAGCTAACATTAGAGCTACAATACAAATGCACGCATACCCAAGGTATTTCAGTCCATCGTAAGCAGTTTCGAATAGTGTTTTGTTTCGTCGGTGAAGTCCAATTTTAGTAGCTTCTTCAGAGATTTCGTCTAACGTCTGACCAAGCGATTTTAGTTGTGTCACGTCAATGTGTGTGGGTTTCCCCAAGGTAGTCAACTGTAGGTCGTCTAGGGATACCGAGTGGTTTCTCAAAATATCGTCGAGATTGGGTGTCTTAACTGTCTTATTTATAATTACGTCAGAGGTCTGTATGATCTTTTCTTCCAGTCTGGGTCGAATAACTATGTGGTCGGTTTGTCCGAGGCAGTTACCTGAGAGGGTTATTTTATTAACGCCGCGCAGGGTAGTCTGACGGATTTTGTGATCGTCGCAGACGATGTGGAGTATTTCAGGAGTGGGAGAAGTTACAATCCAAGTGTTTCCGTTCTTTAGTTGGATCCATAGGGATTTTACCAAGTTAATAAACAGTACTTGACACTGTGAATCAGATATATCGGCGGGGCGTTGCAATATGACGGCTTCACAACTGCTGGGGTTGCTGATCGTGTAGTCGGGGTTTTGTCTCTTACAAAGTAGTTTAGGACCTAGCGTTTTACAGCGGGACAGATCATTTTCATTACTAGGCGTGAACAATGTTTTCATGTTGTTGACAATAACAATTGAGTCGGGTGGGTTTAAGTAATAAAAGGAATTTCCAGAGGATTTTTGTTGGAGTATGGGTATAAGGCGGTACGCATGTAGGACGTTATTTTCGACTACCGGAACTTTGATGACGTACGCAAATCGGTTATTAACAATCATAACGCTTATTTCGCTAATCTCTATTATCGCAGCGAAAGCGGATTCTTCTAACGGGACCGGCGGTGTGTCACTGGAAATAGTTTTTTCTCGAATAGTGCGAAGAGCTATAATCAAGTCTGTTGGACTGAGAATTTGCGGATGTACAATTCCTTGTTTTCCGTCATTTACGGCATTCAAAACATTATTCAAGTTTTCGCTATATTCGTCAATAAGAGTCTCCCGAAGGGCTACTTGTGAGCTGATAATGAGATTGCGAGTGTTGTTTGCTGCTTGGTAACCAATGCTGTGAAACGTTTTCTGCGATGCAGATTAGCGAAGGGTCGCGGGGGAGGTTCGTGCTCGGGGCCGGAGGTAGGCTGAGGATTAAAAAAAAACCTCAGATAGCACTGCAATGCCCGAGTGAGGAAAGTATTACCTTTCTCGCGGGTGTCAGAGCAGTGGCCGTCTCATCATCGGCTTGGCGTTGTGTATATTGGAGAGTATATAGGAGTGTGGGAGAAGAGGTTGCGGGATACGACGGATGTAAATAAGGCTCCACGGTAGAGGTGTCTGTGTGCACGCGTCGCCCGGGGCCGGCGACGTTCGAGGCCAGGCGACGAGCTGCGCGAAACTGTTTACGGTTTTTCTGCGTCTCGCCCGCCGAGACTGTTGCCGCGCGCGATGTCTCGATGCCCACTCGAATTCCGCGAATTATGTCCCGAATTCGTGGAAGCTTAAACCGCGAAGGGAATCCCGTGTCTATCTCTCTCTCCTTCTCTCTCTCTCTCTCTCTCTCTCTCTCTGCTCCGTCTCAGACCGAGGGGATCGCCGCAGTGGCGAGGCCCGCGTTGCTAAGACGGTGGAGGTGTCGCGATAGGTGGAACGCTGCCTTCGCGGGGTCGACGCAGTGTCGAGGCCGAGGTTGCAGCGTCCGCGTATTGGCGCGCGGATTGACGCGTTTACCAAAATAGCTGTTATTCGCTCGTCTCACGGGTCAACGCGATGTTGAGGCGTGAGAACGAGTGGAGAGAGCCACGCGGCGAGGGGACGATTGTTTCACGCGATTGTCTTCCCGCAGTAGGGTCGTTGCAATAACGAGGCTACTCGGGACAAACGCGAAGTCGCGGTACTGAATCGGGAGGCGTGCGGGTCGATGCGGTATCGAGGCACACGCGTCCACTGCACTCAGACACGGCTGAAATTAAAGGCGTAATTAATTACTCGCTTCCTTGAGGGGTCGATGCAATATCGAGGCCACAAAGAAGCAGAGCAGATGTTACGAAATAATCCAGGTCGATGCAGTATCAAGGTGGATTATTAATTGCTAATGCGAGGAATTTAAAGAATTATGAATAACTAGGAAATGAAGTTATAACTAAGTGAGCCTGGGCTTTGCTCAGAGGAACGTTTCGAATTCTCGAAACGTAAACTAAAGAACGTAAGTATTACTCGTAGAGTGATGCCGGAATAATCGTCACGAGGAGCGACTGGGGCCGGGTTATATACCCGGTCGAGCGAGCCGCCGTGCTGGCCGTGTGACGATTTGGGGAGTCGGAGTGGGGCGCAGCGGGCGCTCGACTCCTCGGTAGCGGGATTGTGGCTCGCCCGCTCCACGAGTCTCGGCGATTTGGCCGTCTCGTGGTGGGGGCTATGCCGTCCCGTTACAATGTCCCCCTTGAAGTTTTGGGGTTTTGGGAAAAATTGCTTTGCCCACCGGGTGTATGTTAGAGGGGTGGTTTTCTGGATCTTTGACCTTTTTTTTTTTTTTATTTTTTTTTTATTTTTTTTTTTTATTCTATTTTATTTTATTTTATTTTTTACAAAAGTGAAAACTTCAAAGCGGCTTTTCGTCTCCGTCGAGGTATTCATTGAGTTCATGCAAGACACTCAGGACCTCCGTGTCCAAGACCGGGAGGCTTTCTTGGCTGTTGAGCGGTGCGTCGGGACGGGGGGTTTTCCGACCGGCGTATACCGGAGTCCGCGAGTGTTTGCGCTTGACTGCGGCTTCTATTTCGCTCATGTAGGTGTGACGGGGTGATGGGCCAGGAACCCTTGGGCTCACGGCGATGATGGGTCGCCCGATTATCGGCGTTTTGGTGCGCCGCGGGAAGTTGAGTTCCTTCGGGAACCACTGGACCGTGTACCGCGGGGTCTTACCGGTGGCGGTGATTTGGGGTGCTCCGAAGACACAGTCACCAAATAGTTCCTCGATACCGAACTCGTGGCGGATATAGCGGAAGTGGAACTCCGCGGCTTCGACATGCATATTGCGTGTCGTAGACTTGATTCGCGGTCGTCGCGTTGCACGTCGCACGGCGAGTCGGGTGTACCGTCGCGGGGTTATCTCACGACCGCCCGAGGGCTCGGTACTCGTCTGCGTCTGGACACTATTCGACATGTTCTCAGATTGAGATCTCACTGTCAACTGCCGTCCGGGAGTCCTCGGTGCGGCTCAGTGCTTATTCGGGGATATTGAGAGCCGAAATTCCCGTCGACTTGTTGCCGTGTGCCGCGGTCAAACTTTGTTTTGGTGGAATGGACGGAGTTCGTTGGTGTGAAATCGTCCACGCTCGCGCGACGCGTCGGGATATTCGAGCAGGTACGAGCCTTCGCTCACTTTTTTCTTTACGCGATAGGGTCCCTCGTAGAGGGGCATAAATTTCGCGATTTGTTTTGCTGCAGGATTGGAGACATTAAGTGCCTTGACGAGCACGAGCTGGCCTTCGTTGTAGGTAGTCATTCGATGCGCGTGATTATGGCGGGCCGTATCTCGGGATCGATTGCGACGCATATTCTCGCGCGCGAGGAATATGAGAGACTCATGACTGGTCGTCTCTTTGTTTTCGAAGTTGATGAGGTGGTTCCACGGCGTTCGTGGTTTAACACCGGTATGGAGGTGTAGCGGGATGCAGCCGGTGGACTCGTGGGGCGTCTCGTTGATGCAGCCTTCGATTACCTCGAGCCAGTCCACCCATTGATTGTGCTTTCGCCCGGTGAACGTTCGGAAATACCGGGATAGTTCCCGGTTTGTTCGCTCGACGGGGTTCGCCTGTGGGTGGCGGATCGACGTGAGGATGCTCCGGATGCCGTGCTCCTCGAGCGTTCGTTTCCATTTGACCGACGTGAACTGCGTTCCTTGGTCCGATAGGGCCGCGAGGGGCTTTCCGTATTTGGGGACGTAATCGGAAAGCAGGCACCGAAGTGTCGCATCGGCCGTTGCGCTGCGTAGGGGGTATAGTTTGGTTAATTTTGAGAACACGTCGATAATTGCGAGGATGTGCTTCATTGCATACTTTCCGGCGGGGAGTGGGCCGTAGAAGTCGAGCGAGACTAATTCGCCAGGTCGGGTTGGCAGTAGACTCTGCATCTCGGCAAATGACCCCCGTGTGTAGATTTTGTTTTTCTGACAGGGTTCGCATGACGCGAGGGTCTGCCGGACTAGCTTGTACATATGCGGGCCGTAAAAATCCTCGCTGAGGATCAGGTAGCATTTTCGCGCCCCGACGTGGCCATACAACTCGTGGCACTCGGTGATTATTTTAGTCAGAGCGTGGTGCGGAATTATCGCTCGAGGATGCCCGCGGATTTGTTTGTAGAGTATATTTCCCTGCAGAAAAAGTGGGTCCTTTGAGCTGCCGCCTTTGACTCGAGCTCGGAGGCGAGCTGTTTCCTCGTCTTGCTGCTGTATGTCGACGAGATTTTTTAGCAGGTGTTCGAATTCGGCGGATATTTCTCCGATTACTCGTGCGATTACGATATTATGCGTCCTGGGCGTTTGGTCAAGTTCGGGAAGTCGGCTGAGGAGATCGGCGACGGTGTTTCTCGAACCGGCGCAATGGGTAACCGTTATATCGTAGTCCTGAATCGCGAGGGACCACCTTGTGAGACGCGCGTGTGCGAGCTTGCACTCGCGGAGGAATATGAGCGCTTCGTGATCCGTGATAGCGTGAATTTTGGACCCGAGCAGGTACGAGCGGAACTTTTGGAGGGCCCACACTATCGCGAGTAATTCTTTCTCGGTAGTGTAGTAGGCGAGCTCCGCCCCTTTCAACGTTCGGCTCGCAAACTGGAGCACCTGCTGCTCGTTCTTGAGGTTTGTCTGGTACAGCACAGCGCCCAGTGCGTAGTCACTCGCATCCGTTTGTAAGTAAAACGGTTTGTTGCGGTCGGGGTAGCGCAAAATCACGCTGTCGCAAAATTTTTCTTTTATTTCCTGGAAAGCGCGGTCTTCGGCCTCTCCCCAATGCCAGCGTACGCTCTTCCTCGTGAGGTGCAGCAGAGGCACGGTCGCCTCGGCGTGTTCACGCGTGAATTTGCTGTAGAAATTTATGAGGCCTAGAAAGCCACGCAGCTGTTTCACGGTGCGGGGTCGGGGAAAGCTCTTTATTGCCTCGATTTTTCCGGATTCGGGTCGTATCCCCTCAGATGTGAGCACGTGACCGAGGAACGTCACTTTTTGTCTTAAAAACTGCGTTTTTTCGAGGTTCAGCGTGAGTCCGTGCTGCTCGAATCGCGTGAACAGATCGTTCAGATGGTCAAGATGCTGCTCAAAATCCTCGGACATACACAAGAGGTCATCCACGAAATTAATCATATTTCCCAGTCCTTTAAGAATGGGTCCGAGGCCACGTACCAGGCTTGCCGTGCTCGTGCGTAATCCAAACGGAGTGACGCAGAACTCGTAGCACCGGCCGCGATGCAAAAAGGCCGTGTACTTGCGTGACTTGGGGTGGAGGGGGATTTGCCAAAAGCTCGACCGGAGGTCGAGGGACGTCATATATTTCACGCCTGTGCATCGTTGGAACAGCGCCTCCGCTGTTTCCATTTGCTCATTGTCGTGCAGCAAGATTTCGTTGATTTTCTTAGCGTCTAAGCACAGGCGGATCGTCCCGTCCTTTTTGGAAACCACGACCAGTGGGCTGCGGTAAGGACTTTGTGAACGCTGTATTATCCCCAGGGATAACATTTTTTCGATCTCCTCGTCCACGCTATCGCGGTACGCTATCGGGATCGGGTAGAGTTTTGCCTGGAACGGAGCGTGCTCTATAACCTTCAGCTCGTGCTGGTACGAGTTCAGCAATCCCGGGCGTTTTTTGAAAACGCGACGGTGTTTCGCAATTAGCTCCGCAATTTTCCGACCGTATACAGGATCCTGCCAGTCCGTTTCGCTAATTTTTTGGGTGATTTCTGCGTCCGTTAGCTCGTAGTCTCCGTCCATGATCCGCATTATCGATTTTTCGTTTGCGAGTGAATTTGGTGGCGGATTTACAAAGTGTAATGAGCGTGAGTCAATACTCTCCCCGGGTAGCGCGAAGGTTATTACGTATCGATCCAAGTCGATTTTTGCGCGGATTTTGTTTAGAAAGTCGACGCCGAAAATGCAGTCCTCTTTTAAATGGGGAATTATGAGCAGCGTCGCTCTTTCTTTCGCGTTTCCGAGATCGACTACCGCGAATATTTGTTTTCGAACTTTCGTCGGCTTCCCGTCCATCGCGCCCGTAACGGTTACGCCGATTAGCGGCAGCGTAGGGCATTTTTCCAGCGTAGGACGGTACGCCGCGTAGACGCGCTCGGAGATCGCACTTACTTCACTTCCGGTGTCCACCAGTGCGCGGATTTTGTTGCCCTGCACGGGGATTTCGAGTAGCGGGCATTTCGGTTTTGTGATCGTTGTTGTGTCGCATGAGTCGAGCAGATATCCTCGCACATCTTCGCCGTAGCCAAGCGTCACCTCCCTTATTGCGAGGGGGCAGGGGGTGACGCCTCCTCGTTTTCCGACCCCTCGATGTTTATAACGTGAGAGTCATTGGTTTCTTCTGCTGTCTCTTCCGCCGTGATGGCCCGCAGCCTGTGCGGGGTTCCCTGATCTCGGCGTGGAGCGGCGTCGCGATTCCCCGCTCCCTTGTACCCGACGCTGGTTGGTCCCGTTCGCGCGTCACGATTCGCGGTATTCTCGCGGCGCGGAGGATTCTCGTGGCTTGAGTTCTTGTCCCCCTGGGTGCGAGACTCGGTCAAGGGCTCGTACTGTTCCCGTTTTTTCAGTGAGTTTAGTGGGCCGGCCTTGTCAAATCTCTCGAGAATATCGAGGAAGAGAGGGATATCGCTGATTCCTCGGGACATGACAGCGCTCCGGATGTCCTCGGTAAAATGACCGGACAAACGCTGGATTATTTGCCGGTCGGACGGCGGGGGTCTCAGCTCACGCGCCAGTCCGATTAGGTTTAGCGCATAAGCGACACGGGATTGCTGAGGAGTGTATCGCCAGTAGCCGTGGCGGAGGTTCTCGAACACACGATCTTGTGCCTCGTCGTTCCAAAAGCGACGGCAGAATTCGTGGATGAAATCCTCCCATGAAGCGATGATGGGCTCGACGATCACCCACCAATCTCGTGCCAGACCCGTCAGGCATTGCTCTAAGAGAGTGCGAAAGTCGTAACGTGGTCCGAGAGCGGCATGATATTGCCTCATTTCGCTCAAAAAGCGCATGGGGCGGTCGTTCGGTCGTCCACCGAATGTGGGGGCCGTAAGTTTGGGTGCTCCCCACAAATTCGGTTCTTGGCCGCTCGAGGCATTGGACGAGTGCATTTCGGGTGCACTCGTCTCGTCATTCCGTCGTGGAGACGAGTTACTGAACCCGGGGTTTCCTTGTCGGCGGCGATCGAATTCGATCGCGGTCGGATTACCCATTGATTCAAAGCGGTCGCGAATACCTCTTTCTGGCGCTGGGCCCTGAAAAAAGCTCGTGTGTGGTATCTCAGGGAGATTAGGAGCCGAGTGGAGGGGTGCCGAACCGCTGCGTGCAGCGACTGGCTGCATCGGAGCCACCAAGGGCGCACGGCCGTGCTGAGGAATCAGAATCCGAGACAACGAATTCAGCTGCTGGTTAATAGCGCCAAGAGACGTTTCCATCTGTTGTTGCATATGATCCATGCGGCGCGTAAATGCGTTGCTCAGATTCCCGAGCCGATGGTCGTACGCCTCGTGGTCGGAGATGCGCATTTCCCGCAACTCCTCGATGACCGAGAACGCGTCTTGGTCTGGTTGGCCGACGCTGCCCTGACCACGGAGCTGGCTTCGGTGGTGCACTCTCGGCCGTCGTGGACCGATTGGGTCGTTACGCAACGACGTGGTGTTATACTGCCGCGGCGCCGTCGCGTCAGCGCCAGGCGGCGACGGGTTAAACATTATTTGGTAACTCGTCGTGGCCGGCGCCGGCGCCGGGATCGGGGCTGCTGCTCCGTCCGCGCCGCCCGATGCGATCGTTGCGGCTTGTCCGGAGGCCGCAAGCACCGTTTCGTTATTTTGATTCGAGGATGACATTCCGTTATAGCCGATTGTCCTACGCTCGGGCCCCACGTTGGGCGCCAATGAAACGTTTTCTGCGATGCAGATTAGCGAAGGGTCGCGGGGGAGGTTCGTGCTCGGGGCCGGAGGTAGGCTGAGGATTAAAAAAAAACCTCAGATAGCACTGCAATGCCCGAGTGAGGAAAGTATTACCTTTCTTGCGGGTGTCAGAGCAGTGGCCGTCTCATCATCGGCTTGGCGTTGTGTATATTGGAGAGTATATAGGAGTGTGGGAGAAGAGGTTGCGGGATACGACGGATGTAAATAAGGCTCCACGGTAGAGGTGTCTGTGTGCACGCGTCGCCCGGGGCCGGCGACGTTCGAGGCCAGGCGACGAGCTGCGCGAAACTGTTTACGGTTTTTCTGCGTCTCGCCCGCCGAGACTGTTGCCGCGCGCGATGTCTCGATGCCCACTCGAATTCCGCGAATTATGTCCCGAATTCGTGGAAGCTTAAACCGCGAAGGGAATCCCGTGTCTATCTCTCTCTCCTTCTCTCTCTCTCTCTCTCTCTCTCTCTGCTCCGTCTCAGACCGAGGGGATCGCCGCAGTGGCGAGGCCCGCGTTGCTAAGACGGTGGAGGTGTCGCGATAGGTGGAACGCTGCCTTCGCGGGGTCGACGCAGTGTCGAGGCCGAGGTTGCAGCGTCCGCGTATTGGCGCGCGGATTGACGCGTTTACCAAAATAGCTGTTATTCGCTCGTCTCACGGGTCAACGCGATGTTGAGGCGTGAGAACGAGTGGAGAGAGCCACGCGGCGAGGGGACGATTGTTTCACGCGATTGTCTTCCCGCAGTAGGGTCGTTGCAATAACGAGGCTACTCGGGACAAACGCGAAGTCGCGGTACTGAATCGGGAGGCGTGCGGGTCGATGCGGTATCGAGGCACACGCGTCCACTGCACTCAGACACGGCTGAAATTAAAGGCGTAATTAATTACTCGCTTCCTTGAGGGGTCGATGCAATATCGAGGCCACAAAGAAGCAGAGCAGATGTTACGAAATAATCCAGGTCGATGCAGTATCGAGGTGGATTATTAATTGCTAATGCGAGGAATTTAAAGAATTATGAATAACTAGGAAATGAAGTTATAACTAAGTGAGCCTGGGCTTTGCTCAGAGGAACGTTTCGAATTCTCGAAACGTAAACTAAAGAACGTAAGTATTACTCGTAGAGTGATGCCGGAATAATCGTCACGAGGAGCGACTGGGGCCGGGTTATATACCCGGTCGAGCGAGCCGCCGTGCTGGCCGTGTGACGATTTGGGGAGTCGGAGTAGGGCGCAGCGGGCGCTCGACTCCTCGGTAGCGGGATTGTGGCTCGCCCGCTCCACGAGTCTCGGCGATTTGGCCGTCTCGTGGTGGGGGCTATGCCGTCCCGTTACAGCTGTATATTGCGTTGTGTAGGTGGTTCGATTCGTTTCGCAAAGTTTCTATTGCATCACCGAACGTTGATATTACAGCTTTAACAATAGTAGTCTGGTTTCGGATCAAAGCACTTAGTTTTGTGTTATCATCATGAATTCTGTCGATTTCAGCATTATAATATTCCGCATCAGAATTTCCAAGAGTGCCAAATAAAATTTTACTTATGTCGCCAATGAAATTGAATACACCTCTTTTAACGCGTGGAGTGTAATTTATAATGTTCATAAGTCGAACTCGACGGTCTTCGATTCGGAGTAATCTATTTCGTACAGTCTCTATTGTTATGGACTCAATACATCTTGATCTACCTTTTGTAGCGTTACAAACGATTGACAATTTGGTGGCGATGTCGAATAATTCATCTCGCTGCACGTTGATCTCGGTGAGGTCGACGTAGTTGACGACGGTCCAGGTTTTATGGAACATCACCACGTCTCCAAGGTGTTCCAGGTAGATCGGTCCCGAGATTGGCTCCACCTCGATTACTTCGTTAGCCAGGCAGCTAGATGTAAGCAACAGTAACAACGCCAACATCTTGTCCCTAAACATAAAAACAATTAATTTCTGAAATATGGCTTAAGCTTATTTACGTGAATTAATTTCTTTCGATTTCTCAGTAATATTTCATAGTTGACGTCGGACGTTCTTTCGAGAATTATCGCGGGACCTTCCCACTTCGGAGCGAGTGGAGATTTATCTCGTTCCTGAGCCACGAGAACTTCGTCGCCCTTGTTGAAGATCGGAGCAGGTCGGTGGATGTGAGCGTCTTGGTTGTTCTTGTAACGTTCTTTTGCTGCAACCAGATGATCGCGTCCTTTCTTCAAAATTCGTTCGTGATCCACGCGAAGTCCCTCGAAGTATTCGTCGATCGTCGCGTTTGTTCGGTGGATAGGGATGCTGTTCGGGATGTTCGGTTTCCGTCCGAACTGCATCTCAAACGGTGTAAGTCCTATGCCTTCTTGTCTCGCGGTGTTGTATGCCATGGAAACGAATTTCAGCTTCTTATCCCAGTCCTCGCGGTGGTCGTGAATGAGAGCCTTAATTTGTTCCTTGATCGGTCCGTGGGCTCTCTCTAAACTTCCGTTGCTCTGAGGGTGGAACGTGGTCGTTGTCATGTGCGAAATCTTGAAGAGTTTTTCCATGTGCTTGAACGTCTGGCTGATGAAGTTGCGACCTCCGTCTGTGAGAATTTTCTTTGGTGCACCGTGAATGTAAATAAAATGTTCAACGAGTGCATTCACGGTGGCTTGTGCATCTTGAGTCTTGAGAGGGATCAACGTAATATATTTCGTGAGCTGGTCCTGTATCGACATTATGTACTTGTAGCCATCTGTTGACTCGGGTATGGGTCCTACGAGATCCAACGCAATCTTATCATTGGGTCGTTCGGGCGTGTCAGTAATTACGGCTTCAGCTTGAGGCCGCACGCGCACTAACTTTATCTTCTGGCAGGCGTCGCACCTTCGGATGTAGTCTTCGATGTCTCGCTGCATGTTCGGCCAGGTAGCAACTGCCTTTATGCGGTCGAGAGTTTTGGCTATACCGAAGTGCCCTGTTGCCTTAGTCCCATGGTGTTCTTTTATGATGCGTTGACGTTCTTCTTCCGTACCCGGCTCGTAAAGATCGTTGTCGTAGAAGTACAGCAGTGGCCGGTTCTCTCTGGTTGACCAGATGAAATTGATCATTTGTTTGATTCGGTTCTTTATTCCCGGATGGGCGCGAAGGTAATCACAGCCCAGATAAATTTTCGTCGGGCCGTTGGTTTCCATCAGAGAGGCTGCAATGCGGTTAAACCAATCAATTTCATCCTCGGAGAAGTCAACGTGAAGACAGTCTGGGGCGTCATTCGGTGCATCCACTATTTTTAAAGCGGGAACATCCTTCGGTGGGACGTCTTCGCTGATTTCAGGTACCAGAGGCGTGCTTTTGCACAACTCGAACTCCATGTAGAGTGGTGGATCTTCGTCGGATGGTTCCTCTTGCTGTTAATCTCCCGAAACATCGTTCTTGTCGTTGCTGGCATGTTGAGTCGTCTCATTTTTCTCTGTTGCTTCCGATCGTTTTTGACTCCTGGTGGTAACGGCGTAAATGCGAGAGAGAGCATCTGCGTTCGTGTTGAGAGAGCCTTTTTTATAAATTGGCTCATACTCGTATTCTTCGACTTTCATCCGTAGGCGCATCGGTCGGCTGTTGGTTGGAGGGTCGGTTGCCTTCAATATCCAAATCAGCGGTTTGTGATCGATGACAATTTTAAATTGTTTTCCGTATAAGTATTGACGGAAATGTTTTGTTGCCCAGGTAATCGCGAGCATTTCCCTTTCGGTGGTAGAGTAGCGTTGCTCTGCCTTGTTCAGGGTACGCGAGGCGTAAGCGACCGGCCGATCCTTTCCGATCGGTCCTTGAGATAATACTGCACCGACCGCGTGGTTACTTGCGTCGGTGGTTAGGACGAATTCTTTTTCGAAGTCGGGATACTGAAGTACAGGTGCAGTTGTCAGCGCCGTACGTAGCAACTGAAATGCTTGCTCCTGCTTTTCACTCCATGTCCACGTGATGTCCTTCTTTAATAATTCGGTTAGGGGTTTCGCAATCTTACTGAAGTCCTTAATGAATTTGCGATAATACCCCGCAAGTCCAAGAAATTGTTTAATTTGCTTCGGCTCCTTCGGTGTTGGAAAGTTCGCGACTGCTTCAATTTTCTTCGGGTTTGGCTTTACTCCTTCCTCGGATATTACGTGGCCTAAAAACTCCAATTCTGGTCGAAGAAACTCACATTTGTCCGGCTGTAGTTTCAAGTCCGATTCACGTAGTCGGTTTAGCACGTCAATTAATTTTTTATTCTGTTCTTCCAGTGTGTTGCCGTAGATGATAATATCGTCGAGATAAACAAAGCACGTGTTACCGATCAGTCCACGCAGTGCGTTGTTCATCATGCGCTGGAAGGTGGCAGGTGCATTTTTCAGTCCGAAGGGCATTCTGTTATAGTGGTAGTGGCCCGATGGTGTAGAAAATGCTGTCTTCTTTTTATCGCGTTCGTCCATTGGGATCTGATGAAATCCAGAAGCGAGATCGAACGCAGAAAAGTATTTTGCTCTTCCTAGTTGGTCCAGGATTTCATCGATGCACGGCAAGGGGTACGCGTCGTGGGCGGTCTTCTCATTTAATTTTCTAAAGTCGATGACAATTCGCCATTTCTTCTTCCCAGAAGCGTCTGACTTTTTTGGTACAACCCACAAGGGTGAGTTGTATGGAGAGTCGCTCGGTTCTACGAGTTTATTTTCGAGCATCTCGTTGATTTGTCTGTCGATCTCTTCCTTATGTACCGGGGGGTACCTGTATTGTTTGACGTGTATTGGCGCGTCGTCGCTGGTGATGATGCGGTGTTTGACCGCCTTTGTACCTGGTAGTGGGTCGCCAGGTAGAGCGAACACGTCGGGGTAGGACGATACGATGTCCCACACCTGTTCCGCTAGCTCGGGTGGCACGTGCTGCAGGCGCACATTTTCTTTTAGTGCTCGGATTCTGTCTGCCGAGTTGTGCTTCTGGATGTGGTGGATCCTCAATGCGTCCGCCGGTGCGTCTTGGCGCTCCTCCGCCGGTGAAGGGGTAGGTGCCTCAAAAGGCAGCCCACGCACTAAATCCACGATAAACCGTTTGGGTTCTTCCGAGTCGTTTATTACTGGCACTCGGGCTTCATAGTCCTTGGCTTCGAACACGCAAGGTACTATGGAATTCGAATTTTCTTCGCTGGTGATTGCTGGTCCATTCGCGATGTTCGTCGGTACGGTAATGAAGTGGATGGATCTCGCTGGGACTGTGATAGAGAGTGGTTCAAAATCGAGTCGCTTCCCGTTGAACTGCAGAAAATTGTCTTTTCCGATACCGATGTATGTCTGATATTTTTCCATGAAAGGCAGGCCGATCAGTCCATCTTCTTCCAAGGGAAAGTCGTCAGGGACGACGTGAAAGATTTGTTTGCGGCCCTCGTATTCCTGCTGCGTGACGAACAACGATTTGTGTAAATCGTTGCCCATCCTAAATTCGGTGTTGACATTTTTGTCGACGAGGGACGTACCTTTCAGGCTGCCTAATTTTATGAGGCTGATGGCGGCTCCGGTATCTAATAAAAATCTTCCCGGTCCTCGTATGTCTCGCATGGAGAGCTTAACGACTCGTTTTGCTGTTCCAATCGCGTTAATTCGAGGGATCGCTCCGTTTCCTCGGTTTCGGTCGTCTCCTCCGCAGGTAGGTGATTGACGCGCAGAGGGGGGCGAGGCGGAGGCATGTCCCTTCGAAAAACCGACTGCTGTGTGGAGGGATTACCTCGGTTCTCTGGTGCTCGCATCTTGGTGCGACAATCTCGTTCAAGATGTCCGATGCGTTTGCAATAATTGCAGGAAATCGGCGGTCGTGATGTACCGGAGGGGTGTACGGGTGCTGGTCTCGGAGTCGGAGGCATTTGGCGACGTGGAGCGTTAGCAGAATTCCTATCGGCAATATTGAGGTTGCGTGTCATCATTTCGCGCGTGTAGTCGTAGGCTTCCGCGGCTTGAGCTTTGGCGATGGCTGCTCGGATATTGTCCGGCCGTTGTGCACGCACTTCGGTGGAAATTTCTTTCCGGAGACCCAACAGATACTGCTCGAGGCCTTGCTCTCTCTCGTACTCGATTATCATTTTCCGCTTGCTTTCGTTGGGAGTCGAGTTAGCGAGTACGGCCAGCACTTGATTTTGCACCTCAAGGAACCTGTTGGTGAATTTCGAAACCGTTTCGTTCCTTCCTTGGAACATGCGCGAGCGTTTGTCACGGAAAACGCTGACCGGCTGTAAATTTCCGAATAGAATGCGGAGTCCTTCGTATAATCGTTCGTACGTGTCGACCTCATATTCTTGTAATTCGCGCGCCGCGTCACCCACGATTCTTTTTGCGACTATCAAACGACGGAGATAGTCTTGCCGCGACACTTGTTGTCGAACGTCTTCGATTGACGCTATAAATGCTTCGACCCCGATGTTTTGACCGTCAAATTCTTTGATAAGCTCTATAGCTTCTTTGGGCGAAATTTCCTCGAATTGTTCTTCTGATATAACACTCGGTGGTCGCGAAAATTGCTCCGGTTCACGCGTCTGCCCGTCTTTATCACCTTGTCGATCGAACACTTTGTTCATCGCGCTTTTCAGTGTCTCGTTTACGTTCGAAAGAAACATCGTGTTCGTATTTAAAGAGCTGGACTCTGAGTCAGTCGTAATAACGGACGGTTCACGGTATTGAGTAAATGGATTTTTACTCACCGTTTTATTTTGTTGATCCAGCGTTGGTTGTTGTGGCCTTTGCAGATTCTTGGTGTTGTCTCGTCGTTCCAATGCTTCTGGCACTTAGAGCTGGCACACCCCACACTTAGCACCAATTGTGACGTCGCGGAGGGAGAAACAGCGGGATTTTTAGGCAGGGATGGCCAACTCGGCTACGAAGCGCGGTATTTGGAAGGGTGAAACGAGGTAGACACTACGGGTGATCCGCAAAGACATTATTCGTGTACAAAATCTGGCAGCGTTACAGCGTCGCGCAGAGTTTCGATGATTACTGACTAAAGAGGTAACGCGGGAGGCGCTTATATGGGAGTGAACTGTGGGAAAATGATGATAGTGGGGAGGGATTTTGGGGAAGAGTCTGGAAAGTTCGATGGGAAAACAGGCACACATGTGACCGGATTCCGCGGAGGGCAATGAACTAGCCAATTGCGCCTTAAGAAGTTATCTGTGGGAGAGCGGTAATAAAAAGGGCCGTAGAAGAGGAATTTGGGTAAATAGCCCGTAGGTTGCGCAAGTGACCGGATGGAATGCAGCTGTGGATAACTGCGTTTTGGGAAACGGCGGTGATTAGATATACGCGACGGGCTGGGCCGCGCGTTAGGGAACATTGAACTCTGGAGTGCGTAAGTGGGTCGGCGGTACAGAGAGTGATCGTGAGAGGAAAAAATAAGGAGAAAACAGGGACTCGTTACAATATAATATCGGACGAATTCCTAACGAGTGAGAGCCCGAACTAACGGAGAAATACGCGCTTTTATTCTTGCATAACTCACTAATATAATGTTGAAAAATCCCAATCAATAATTGATTATTCCTGAAATTGTACATGATAATCCTTGTAGAAAAAATAATTCAAATCACCAAATTAGAACCAAGAAGAAACTAAAGGAAAAATGCATGAAGAACGGAACGTACGCCCGCATAAAGAATAAAAGAAACCGCGCCCTATACCAGGCGAACGGTGCAGCTGATGCAAGCGATATCGCGTACAAGGCGCACACCAATGCATTATGTTGCTAGTTAGAGGCAGAATGACCAGTCGAAGGTGTAGAAAAGAGACACAAGAAACTTAATAAATCTCATATCTCAATGCATAATAGATATATATAACTCCGGAAAAAGCGAACTTCTGTATTATTTTACGAACGTATAGATGACGTCGAGAAATTGCCGAAATTCGCCTTTTATTAACGGAGCAATTTGATAATAAGAAATATGGAGTAACAAGGATAGAAATGCGATGAGCCCGACTCGTCCCAGCATAAACACACGTGAACACCAGAGGGAATTTTATAACAATCAGAGTACGTGTTTTTCCCCTGTGAAACTAAAGATGTATTAGGTCTACTTGTACTTTTGAAGGACTCCCACCCCATATCGGTGAGATGGTTAGTGCGCATTAGCGACCTATATAAGGAGCATTTCTTCGCGACAAAAGGCATTCAATCATCGTTTCATCCAGTGTAAAGTGAATAGTGGCAGCTATAATCTGCGAGTTTCGACGGCTCTTCTCTTCGCCAGCTTAATCCCTAGTAACGTTACTCTGTTTAAATGTAGACTCATAATTTTCGTAGTGAAGAAAGAAATAAGGAGATAGACTCGGACCATTTTTGCAATCTTCGGACTTGGAAATTATTCTTT
Organism: Pimpla rufipes; assembly: GCA_963932165.1. Lineage (NCBI taxonomy): Eukaryota > Metazoa > Arthropoda > Insecta > Hymenoptera > Ichneumonidae > Pimpla > Pimpla rufipes. The sequence goes on along the minus strand of CAWVQF010000006.1, from coordinate 25,598 downwards.
TCTGTAGACTTTGGACTTAGAAAATATTTGCGTTTTAAGACGTTGGACTTAGAAAATATTTGACTTTTAAGACGTTGGACTTAAAAAATATTTGAGTTTTATGACTTGGGACTTAGAAAATATTTCTCTTTACTTTCTACTGACTCTACCGAACGTTAAATCCAGACGCTAACTTAATCATTTTTTCTCGGTTCGAATATTTCCCTTCGAGGATTTCGTTCTGGGGTGTTTTCTTTGGTTTTTTACCAAAGTATTATAATTTTATTTCAAGAATCTGGATTGAGCTATTAAGTAAAGTTTTTGTTCCTATTATTATTATAATTATTCATTTTATACCAAATATCGCGTGCCAATTTTTGTAATGGGAATATCGAACAGCCATTTACTTTTTCCAAAGTGCCTTAATTAATTTTTTTGAATAAAAACCCAAACGATTATTCTATTTGAAATGAAAGAGATCTACATTTGAATATTTTTTTGACAACGCCCCTTCATCGATCCTTTTGGTCAACCCCGACGTCAGCGACATTGCAGTTTCGATCTACAAGAACTTCTGAACTACAGTAAGTACATTTATTTATTTCTGTAGCGATATTTTTTACATTATTAGAGATATCACCCTTGATTCCCACAAATTTGAAAAACGCACAAACCCTACACACTACAATTTTATCACTAGTAACCGATTAACGTTCGTACCCCTGTCCCGAGTAATTTACCGCAAGGTTAGGACTCAAAAACGGGGTTGCGTCTTCGGTGTTCACCGTCAGGCGTGGTAAAGGGAGAGCTTCGGTTCTCACTGACCAGAGTACGGGAACCTCAAGCCGAAGCGCTCACACGCGTGTAAATGTTTGACTGTGTAAAAGCAACCGAATATTTGACGTAACACACTCGGTAATTTTTTTGTCTAAATTACCGAGAACTTTGTGTTTTATATTTTATATAGGAACTGCTGAAATACTACACACCTTGGATTGTTAAATATAATAAACCTCCGTTGCAATATTTGAAATGATGTTTATGAATTTTGATATGCGTCCATGAATATTCCTAACCGTACATTAATTTCTATACACGTGTCTATCATTGATGAATTGATAGATAAGTATATTAATTTTAAATTGCGAATTGTAATATTCAAAGTAGAAGATATATTGAAAAATCGACACGTATATTAATGCTGACATACATTTATAGAAATCAATATACACTTATTAATTTTAATATACAGTGTATGTGGATTCGTAATTTCATACACTCGATTTGTAAATTTCAGAGATCTTCGTGTAGTAAATTTAAGAACTTTTTTTACAGTGAAGAACAGGGATTTCACCTTGCTCTTTACAGAGTGGCCCCACCTAGCTGAGTCGCAATATATAAAGCAACACGCTTCTCGTCTTCTTGGAAAATCTGTCCAAGATATATGGGAGAACTCGTTAGTCGATAATTCGACATCGCTCAGAAAGTATTTGTCTATTAAACAAAAGTCGAAGGCCCTGAAGTCGCGACAGAAAAATAGTACAACCGATACGAGCACGGAAGCATCAGCAAATACGGACGAAATACTCGAGATCTTGGCTAAGGCCAAAGAAGCTGGTACAGCATCGATGACCGAAATCCCACTGGTCAGCTCCATTTTCGAGTTGATTACAGTCTACATGAAGGAAGACCCTCGCGAACCGCCAAACCGTAATTTTGGGTTAGATTTTTGGTTGGTTTTACGTAAACAATCGAAAAACCAACCGGTCAATTGGTGCATCAAACTAACCGTTATTCCGACCAACTAAAGGATGGTTTTTTAGACGGTTTTTAGAAATCAACCGCCAAACCACCCTTCATAAACGCACGCTCGTTACTTTGTTTTCGGTTGGTTATAGAGAATCAACTGAATTTTCGACAGTAAGACAAGGTCGGCGCTAGTTGGTTTTTGGTCCAATTTCCAGAACCAACCTTCATATACGCACGCTCGAAACTTAGTTTGCGATTGGGTAGTGAGAATCAACCGAATTTCCGACTCAGCCAACAGCACCGATAGTAGATTGGCGGTCGAATTTCCGAAACCTACTTGTATATACGCATGCTCGTAAGTTTGTTTGCGGTTGGGTACTGAGAACCAACCGAATTTCCAACAGCCAAGAGCACCGATAGTTGATTAGCGGTCGAATTTCCAAATCCAAGCTTCAAACCAACCGTTATATACGCACGCCAGTAAGTTGGTTTTCGGTTGGTTATTGAGAACCAAAAAATTTCCGACTGTAAGACAAGGCCGGCGGTAGACGGTTTTCAGTCAAATTTCCAAAACCAACCTTCATATATGCACGCTCGAATGTTAGTTTGCGATTGGGTTCTGAGAACCAACCGAATTTCCGACTAAGCCAACAGCACCGATAGTTGATTGGCGGTCGAATTTCCGAAAGCAACCGTTATATACACCTGCTCGTAAGTTGGTTTTCCGTTGGTTATTGAGAACCGACCGAATTGCTGATTTTCGGGCGAATTTCTAAAACCAACCTTCATATACGCACGCTCGAAAGTTAGTTTGCGATTGGGTACTGAGAATCAACCGAATTTTCGACTCTTAGCCAAGAGCACCAATAGTTGATTAGGGGTCGAACTTCCAAAACCAACCTGCGAACCAACCTTTATATGCGCACGCTCGTAAGTTGTTTTTCGATTGGTTATTGAGAACCGACCGAATTGCCGACCGTAAAACAAGGCCGTCCGTAGATGGTTTTCGGTCGAACTTCCAAAAGAAACTCTCATATACGCATACTCGAGAGTTAGTTTGCGATTGAGTACTGAGATCCAACCGAATTACCGACTGTTAGCCAAGAACACCAATAGTTGATTAGGGGTCGAATTTCCAAAACCAACCTGCGAACAAATCGTCATATACTCACGCTCGAAAGTTGATTTGCGGTTGGGTACTGAGGATCAACTGAATTTCCGACTTAGCCAATAGCATCGATAGTTGATAGCGGTCGAATTTCTGAAACCAACCTTCATACACTCAGCAAAAAAATTAAGGGAACAGTGGAATTTTACCTTTTTTTCATTGATATTTGAAGCGCTGTAATTTTGTGAAAAATGGTCGAATCGTAATAAAACAAAATGCGTTTTAAAGCTTGATATCACTAGTTTGAAAATCTTTTCAGTAATTTTTTTTAAAGCAACATGCTCGGCATGAACCTAAGGAAAAGCGGGAAGAATTTTTTTTGAAAATTTTGGTCGTTTTCAAAATCGTCCACGGGCACAAAAAAATTTGTTGTGGCTTTATCAATACTGGGGTCCTTTAGCCTGGTTCTTTAGCTTTAAAATGGCCTCTTGCGGATCTCTGTACGACCATTTGTTGCTGAGATATTGGTATTGTAACAAGTCCCTGTCCACTACCTATTTTTTTCCTTTTCCACCGACTCTCCGTACCTCTGGCCCACGGGCCTGCATTCCTAATTTATCGCTTCCTGACCTGCGGCCAGGCTCGACGCGACGCACTACGTCTCCATAGGTCCCCCAAACGCAGCTATTATCGCCTGCATCATAATACCGCCACTCGCGTGGTCTACGTGACTTTTCCCGAATCCCTTTTTATCGCTAGTTTCCCATGCACGCTGCACCTATCTAAACAACCGCCTTTTCCCGGAATCCAGTCACACAAGTGTCCGTCTCCCGCCGAAGCTTCTAGACTCCTCTCAAATTCTTATCCACGTCCCTTTTTATCGCCTGTTTCCCACGCACGCCTCGCCTAATCAGCTATGCGCCTTTCCAGGAAAACAGCCACACGTGCGCCCTTTTCCCGCCGAACTTTCTGGACTCTTCTCCCAAAATTCCTCCCCACTATTACCATTTTCCCACAGTTCGATCCCATATAAGCGCCTCCCGCGTTATTTCGTCAGTCAGTAATCACCGAAACTCTGCGCGACACTGTAACGCTGCCAGATTTTGTACACAAGAATAAATGTCTTGAGCAGTTCAACAACGTGTTAACCGAGTCCCTCCGTCCTAAAACCGCGTTCTGTAGCACAGTTGGCTACTCGATATAACAAAAACCCTGAATTATCCCTTCGCGACATCACAATTGGTGCTAAGTGTGGGGTGGTCAACTGAATATTGCTGGGAACATAGGACCGATCGACGACACCAAGAATCTGCAAAAGGCAACAAAATTCAACACTGGACACGTACAAAAAATCGGTGAGTAAAAACCAATTTACTCAATACCGCGTACCCGTGAATATCGCGACCGATTCAGAGACTGATTCAACGAAAACAAGCAACATGTCGCTCACGAAGATTAACGAATCAATTAAAGACGCCGTGAACAGAGTTCTCGAGCGACAATCGGAATTCGGAGAACATCAAAGAAACGAACAACGATCGCGAACAAACAGCGTCATGTCCGAGGAACAGTTTGAAGAAATAACGCCACAAGAGGCGATTGAATTAATAAAAGAATTCAACGGAAAAAATATTGGTGTCGAAGGATTCATCGCTTCTATCGAAAGTGTGCGACAACAAGTGACGCGTCAAGATTATCTGCGCCGACTAATAATCGCGAAACGAATCGTTGGTGACGCGGCACGTGAACTTCAGGAGTACGAGACCGACTCCTACGAAAAATTATTCGGTGCGCTACGAATCCTGTTCGGAAATTTACAGCCGGTTAGTGTGTTTCGTGATAGGCGTTCGCGTACGTTTCAAGGACGAAACGAAACAGTTTCGAGATTTACAAACCGATTTCTCGAAGTACAAAATCAAGTGCTAGCCGTTCTCGCGAACTCCACCGCGGATGAAACGTGACGCAAATTTATTATCGAGTACGAACGCGAACAAGGCCTCGAACAATACCTCCTGGGTCTTCGAAAAGAAATATCCACCGAAGTGCGCGCACAACGTCCAGAAAATATTCGAGCAGCCATCGCGAAGGCTCAAGCCGCCGAAGCCTACGATTACACGAGAGAGATGATGACGCGAAACCTCAACGCCGCTGAACGCAACCCAGGTACGCAACGACCGCCGACACATTCGATAAACAGACCACTCGCCGCTTCGTCTTCAACGCAGCGCCCGCAGGTTACCTGCAGCTACTGCCAGCGACAAGGCCACTGCGAAAGGGACTGCCGGACGAAAATGTATGACACGCAGCGAAGATCGAACGCTCCTGCACAACAATCGGGTTTTCGGAAGGACATGCCTCCACCCCGTCCACCATTAAGAATCAACCACCTACCGCCGGAGAAAATACACGAAACCGAAGCAAATTAAACAATTTCTTGGACTTGCGGGGTATTATCGCAAATTCATTAAGGACTTTAGTAAAATTGCGAAACCCCTAACCGAATTGCTAAAAAAGGACATCACGTGGACATGGAGTGAAAAGCAGGAGCAAGCATTCCAGTTGCTACGTACCGCGCTGACAACTGCGCCCGTACTACAGTACCCCGACTTCGAAAAGGAATTCGTCCTAACCACCGACGCAAGTAACCACGCGGTCGGTGCAGTATTATCTCAGGGACCGATCGGAAAGGATCGGCCGGTCGCTTACGCCTCGCGTACCCTGAACAAGGCAGAGCAACGCTACTCTACCACCGAAAGGGAAATGCTCGCGATTACCTGGGCAACAAAACATTTCCGTCAATACCTGTACGGAAAACAATTTAAAATTGTCACCGATCACAAACCGCTGATTTGGATATTAAAGGCAACCGACCCTCCAACCAACAGCCGACTGATGCGCCTACGGATGAAAGTCGAAGAATACGAGTATGATCCAATTTATAAAAAAGGCTCTCTCAACACGAACGCAGATGCTCTCTCACGCATTTACGCCGTTACCACCAGGAGTCAAAAACGATCGGAAGCAACAGAGAAAAATGAGACGACTCAACATGCCAGCAACGACAAGAACGATGTTTCGGGAGATCAACAGCAAGAGGAACCATCCGACGAAGATCCACCACTCTACATGGAGTTCGAGTTATGCAAAAACACGCCTCTTGTACCCGAAATCAGCGAAGACGCCCCACCTAAGGATGTTCCCGCTTTAAAAATAGTGGATGCCCCTAATGACGCCAAAGACTGTCTCCACGTTGACTTCTCCGAAGATGAAATTGATTGGTTTAACCGCATTGCAGCCTCTCTGATGGAAACCAACGGCCCGACGAAAATTTATCTGGGCTGTGATTACCTTCGCGCCCATCCGGGAATAAAGAACCGAATCAAACAAATGATCAATTTCATCTGGTCAACCAGAGAGAACCGGCCACTACTGTACTTCTACGACAACGATCTTTACGAGCCGGGTACGGAAGAAGAACGTCAACGCATCATAAAGGAGCACCATGGGACTAAGGCAACCGGGCACTTCGGTATAGCCAAGACTCTCGACCGCATAAAGGCAGTTGCTACCTGGCCGAACATGCAGCGAGACATCGAAGACTACATCCGAAGATGCGACGCCTGCCAGAAGATAAAGCTAGTGCGCGTGCGGCCTCAAGCTGAAGCCGTAATTACCGACACGCCCGAACGACCGAATGACAAAATAGCGTTGGATCTCGTAGGACCCATACCCGAGTCAACAGAGGGCTACAAGTACATAATGTCGATACAGGACCAGCTCACGAAATATATTACGTTGATCCCTCTCAAGACTCAAGATGCACAAGCCACCGTAAATGCACTCGTTGAACATTTTATTTACATTCACGGTGCACCAAAGAAAATTCTCACAGACGGAGGTCGCAACTTCATCAGCCAGACGTTTAAGCACATGGAAAAACTCTTCAAGATTTCGCACATGACAACGACCACGTTCCACCCTCAAAGCAACGGAAGTTTAGAGAGAGCCCACGGACCGATCAAGGAACAAATTAAGGCTCTCATTCACGACCACCGCGAGGACTGGGATAAGAAGCTGAAATTCGTTTCCATGGCATACAACACGGCGAAACAAGAAGGCATAGGACTTACACCGTTTGAGATGCAGTTCGGACGGAAACCGAACATCCCGAACAGCATCCCTATCCACCGAACAAACGCGACGATCGACGAATACTTCGAGGGACTTCGCGCGGATCACGAACGAATTTTGAAGAAAGGACGCGATCATCTGGTTGCAGCAAAAGAACGTTACAAGAACAACCAAGACGCTCACATCCACCGACCTGCTCCGATCTTCAACAAGGGCGACGAAGTACTCGTTGCTCAGGAACGAGACAAATCTCCACTCGCTCCGAAGTGGGAAGGTCCCGCAATAATCCTCGAACGAACATCTGATGTCAATTACGAGATCCTACTAAGAAATAGAAGAAAATTGATTCATGTCAACAAGCTCAAACCCTATTTCAGAAACTAATATTTGTTTTATGTCCAGGTCACAATTTATCCACTGTCCATACTCTCATTCGGTTAAACGTAGCACAGCAGCAGGCAGACCACGTCGACCTCAGGGTACCTCCGGGACCAGGCATTCTGCAATATTTCCATGACAAAGACACGAGGATCGACCTGACCACGATCACTACGATACCCGTAATCGTACAGCAAAAGAAAAGATGAAGCCACAAATGAATCAAGAAAATAAAATAAAAGCGCCACACCCAACTTCACAGAAATAAAAAAAAAATGTGTAAATGTCATACGGATTCTTACCGCTTATATTATAAATTAATGCGAACTACTGTAAAACTTCCTCGTTTCCGTAACACCCAATAGCCACTCTGTAAATTTTTGAACCGCTTGTCATTGTAACTCCGCATGTAATTCGATTTGACAGAATTATTCATGTTATACGCGCCACCAGCAAACAATGTACTACTGCTAAGAAAATTCATTTTTTGTTATATGAATTTTCTAAAATAAGGGGGGAGGTGTAACAAGTCCCTGTCCACTACCTATTTTTTTCCTTTTCCACCGACTCTCCGTACCTCTGGCCCACGGGCCTGCATTCCTAATTTATCGCTTCCTGACCTGCGGCCAGGCTCGACGCGACGCACTACGTCTCCATAGGTCCCCCAAACGCAGCTATTATCGCCTGCATCATAATACCGCCACTCGCGTGGTCTACGTGACTTTTCCCGAATCCCTTTTTATCGCTAGTTTCCCATGCACGCTGCACCTATCTAAACAACCGCCTTTTCCCGGAATCCAGTCACACAAGTGTCCGTCTCCCGCCGAAGCTTCCAGACTCCTCTCAAATTCTGATCCACGTCCCTTTTTATCGCCTGTTTCCCACACACGCCTCGCCTAATCAGCTATGCGCCTTTCCAGGAAAACAGCCACACGTGCGCCCTTTTCCCGCCGAACTTTCTGGACTCTTCTCCCAAAATTCCTCCCTACTATTACCATTTTCCCACAGTTCGATCCCATATAAGCGCCTCCCGCGTTATTTCGTCAGTCAGTAATCACCGAAACTCTGCGCGACACTGTAACGCTGCCAGATTTTGTACACAAGAATAAATGTCTTGAGCAGTTCAACAACGTGTTAACCGAGTCCCTCCGTCCTAAAACCGCGTTCTGTAGCACAGTTGGCTACTCGATATAACAAAAGCCCTGAATTATCCCTTCGCGACATCACAGTATTCAAAGAAAAAAGGAGCTTTTTTCGTAGATAAGCAATATCTCATGAACTAATGATCGGACAGCGAGCTAAAGGTGGGTTTTGTAAACTGGAAGAAATGCTCTAAAAGAACGTTCTGGTACTTTTGAGATTTTTTTTTTTTGTAACCTTAACATTGATTTGAACAAGACCAAAAAAATGAACTTTTTTCCCGCCTTGGAAAATCCACGTCAACTTGGCAGATATTGCGATAATGACTCATGTTTCTAGGGTTTTTTTCACTTCAATACATGCTCAACGACCCCCAAGATTTAAAAATTGATCTGCTGAACCGTTATTTTTTACCGAAGCGTCAAAGTTTTATAAAAAATTAAAGGAACGCTCATTGTTCCTTAAGGGGGGAAACCAGTTTAGACCGATCAAAAAATCGACTTTTTTTATTGCAGAAATTGTTAGTATAACTCCTCAAGAATATGTGGTAAACATTTGAAACCAAAATTCGCATTATTTCCGATGTTATGAGCACTTGAGTACACCGAGAGAAAAAGTTTCCTTGATTCAATAAAATTTCCTTGAACTCTCAACCTATGAAACATTTCTTTGAGGTCAATGAAATAGTATCCTTAAGTTAATATTATATTTTCTTTGAATGATGTCATCAACCAAATTATAGGTTATATTCACCAAGTTTTTGGTTACGTACCATAGTACTTAGATATGTTCACCAATAACTTCGATGGTTTAAGGTAGTCCTTGCGCCTGGTGTCGAGTTCGCATAAGTTTTCGAAAATTGAGAGACAATTGCAACCATTTCTCGATAACATACAAATCTGAAAAAAATCATGCAAATTAAAGGCACTGAAAAGATTAATTTTGCATAATAATTACAAAATGTTATTAACAAATTGATGAAAAAAAACATTGTTTAACAAATATTTCGATGACCCAAGTTTTTTTGTGGATGAAAATGATTCCTTCGTTTTTCTGAATACGTATGAATTTTTTCAGATTTTAGAGTTCACTTTGAATTTTCACATATTTTCCCTATAAAAACACACGACTTTCAAAGTGAACTCTAAAATCTGAAAAAATTCATACGTATTCAGAAAAATGAACGAATCATTTTCATAAAAAAAAAGTTGGGTCATCGACAAATGTGTTAAACAATATTTTTTTCATCAATTTGTTAATAACATTTTAGAATTATTATTATACAAAATTAATCTTTTCAGTACCTTTAATGTGCATGAATTATTTCCGATTTTTATACCATCGAGAAATGTTCGTAATTCTCTCTCAAATTACTCGAATTTATGCGAAATGAATGTCGGTCGCAAGGACTACCTTAACCAATGATTATCTTCTTGATTTGACTTGACTTAACTATAACATAACAGATCAGCTTGCGCGAGAAACACCAATACGACTGATCGCGAATGAGCCACACGTTGACAGACCGGGTGCCGTCAGGCATATCGTTTCTTTAAATCAAAGAGATCATGTCTTTGAGATTCAAATAAGAGGAGATGCAAGCCCGAAATGACGCGTACGAACAATAAGAGGGATTGCTATATGGTGCTGGCATAGCCGATTAACCGCTGATCATTTTATATAATTAATTACTGCCATGAATGTCTTGTTTTCTCTTCATTTTATTTCAAACGCGTTTTTCTCGAAACGACTTTTTTCAACTGGTGGGCGTTCTAGCTAAAAAAGTTATTGACCAATCGTTCTGAAATTTTTTGTGAATATTCTTTATTCGATTCCAATCTATATGAACCTAAATCTGAGATTATATTGTTATTAAAAAAAAAATTTTGATGCAAAAAAGGTGAAAAAATATGGTGTATGTATGTATGTATGTATGTATGATTTATTGTCTTGTGGGGTAAGCTCCCCATGACAAGGGAAAGCCATTTACATTTTTCGTTTTACAATCCAGTCTTATCCAGTTAGTTACAATACTTTTAAACCTAATTACAGTCTAGTTTTTCTTATTATTTTATCTTGTTTCTCGTTTACAATCACATAAAATCTATTTATACCCGTTGATTTTTCCTTTTATTCTATCCTACCATTTAAGCAGATACAACCGTTATTAGTCATAAAATTAAAAAGTGTGGCTCCCTCAGCGGCAGTGTGCTCATCAAGCGAGACTCTCGATGCGTTTAGGTTCGTGGATTCGAGCAAGTCGGTAGGTACTTCGTCGAGTTGCCCAATGCGCGCGTTAAAATCTCCTCCTATTGTCATTATTGCTTCGGGAAATCTTGTAATAATGTCATCTAAAGTTATCTGTAGCGTCTCGAGTATAACGTCAAGGTCAAGTCTCGGTTTGAAATAGATGATACCCGTAGTTACTCTAATTTCGTTTAAGACAGTGCTTACAAAAATCGAGCGTTCGGTGGTGTCAATTGTCTCCGTTTTTAATGAGCTACTTTCGGTGAGCATCACAAGGCCTCCGCTGCCGCGCCCTCTGGATTTGTCCTTTACAGCATAGGACCAGGTTGGATTGAAGTTCGCAAGGTGCGGAGGGAGGCTTGGGTTTCCTTGACAGATCCAAGTTTCGCAGATTCCGATGATTTGAGATCCGTTCGAGTTTTTGAAACTTGCCAGGTTTTTGCCATCTCGTTTTTTGAACTGCTTCCTTCTTCAGGCTCAGTGCTCCGCGCATGTTGAGTCAGCGGTAAGAGCATCCCCTGGATCTCGTCCCAGCGCATCCAAACACCGTTGATTTCGATTTTTTGGTGCGCGACTTTGACCGTGTGTTTTTTCCTGCTTTCGTCCTTGGCGATGTCCCGGAGCTTTTTTTGAGTTTTCCTTTCCTCGAATGTCAGGTCGCTGTCCACGTAGACGCGGCTGTTTGCGAGAACCGTGCGCTTGTTTTTCAGGATCTTCAGCTTTTCGTCGAAATTTGACAGTTTACCTTGAATGAGTTCCGCCCTTCCACCAATCTTGCGTGCGTCCACCACCGCTTCGGTGGCGTGAAATTTTTCCGTAAGGAACGTTTCCACTTTTTCCTTCAGGTCGTTACCCGTCGGTTGGAGTCCCTTGACAATGATATTGTTTTTCCTCTCCTTTTTTTCATCACTTTCCAGCCTTCGTGCGATCTCGTTGAATCTCGCGAGCGTGCTGTCCGGGATTTGGTCAGCCGATCTACCCACGTTGGCCTGAGTATTGGCGGATTTTTCTTCCAAAACTTTGAGTCGTTCCTCGTGATTTGATTCGCGTTCCGAAGAGATTGGTGTGCTGATCTTGGTTTGAAGGGCATCTATTCGTGCGTGAATCGCAGCCTCCGACTCGTCTCTCGCTGCTTCTTTCGCTTTCATTTCGTCTCGAAGCTGTTGTATCTCCTCCTTTATAGCTAAATTATTTACCGCGATTTCCACTTTCAGCTCAGAGAAGTTTTTTTGATTTTCCATTCTCATTGCCTCAATCGCTCTTAATATGTCGTAGGATCCTGCGTTGTTTTGCTCCGCGGGTATTCCATTTGTTTGCGCCTGAGACGCCGTGGTTTGATCGTCCGAGTTTTGCATTGTGGGCGAAATTTGCTGCAGTCGGCTGTTCGGGGGAGTGCGTTGAGTTAAATTACTCCTTTTTGTGATCTGCTCTTCGGGCACGAGGTCTTCTGGAGTTTTTGCAGCAATTTGGAAAAACATACGTTTTCCCGAATGTTTCCCTTCACTTGTGCATTTCGGCGTACTAACGAAAAGTGGCAGTTTCTTCGGCCTACCTCGAGGCGTGCAGGTCGCGGCTGGTGTGTTGCTGTTTACTTTGACCGCAGACGATAATATAGCTCGCAAATTAGTAGGGAGATTCGAAGACGTGCCGTAAGTCGTTTCGCTTGGGTCCTCAGAGATGTCAACACACTTCGATGGGGTCAGCGGCATTTCGTCCCCTCGGGGCAGGGGGAAATCGCTAACCTCCAAATAAATGTTTTTGTTTTGTGGGCTTCGCATTCCCAACTCCCGGCACTTTAAACAAGAACGATACTTCTCACTTGGGTACCACGGCTTTAACTTTCACTTGAACGTATTTGTTTGACTGTAGGCCTTTTAGAACTCCGATTTATTGTTGTATTAGTCGGACGTGAGACAGCAAGCTGTTGTGTCGCTCGCTGCCAATATGGCTCCCCCGAAAAAATATGGTGTAAAACAATGATATCGTGTTCAAACTCTTCAAAAACATGAAATTTTTTTTTTACCAGATTTAGGTTCATATTCTTAGAAAATATGTTGTTAACGAGAAAAAAAAAATTTGGATGATTACAGATAAAAATTGCGATTTCATGAGTTCCCGCCAGCAAAATACTTGGGTGGAAATCGTCCATGGACAGCACGTTCTAACGCCGCTATTTCCGGGGGAAATTACTTGAAAAAATTCTAAAGTGTACTTCAAACCATAAATAAAATACCCTCCAAGTTTAAACAATTTCAGATTATTACTTCCCTATTTAAAAAATTCACGAAAAACACAAAAATTTCGGCCTCCTAAACCGGTTTCCCCCCTTAAATGGCAATTAATGATGATTAAAATTTTAAAAAGACTTTTCCGCTGTTTTCCTCGCGGTTTCGCAATAACAACTCTTTTAATCTTTGAAAAAGAAAAATATGTTATAATTTTGCATTTTTCAAAAATAAAAAAATAAAAAATTCAATTTTTTAAAAATTAATGTTAAAAAAGATTTTTTTTCAAAATTTGGATTTTTTTTAATAAAAGTAAAAAAAAATCAAAATTCAATTGAAATCAAAATTCAATTGAATTCAGAATTTTTTTTTAATTAAGGTTAAAAAGAAAAAAATTCAACATTTTTGAAATTTTTAAAAATTCAAAAAACCAAAGTTCAATTGAAATAAAAAATTAAATTTTTTAAAAATTAAGGTTAAAAAAGAAAAAAAAATCAAAATTTTCAATTTTTTTTCTTTTTTAAAGATTACAAGAGTTGTTATTGCGAAAACGCGAGGAAAACAACGGAAAAGTCTTTTTTAAATTTTAATCATCATTAATTGCCATTTAAGGAACATTGAGCGTTCCTTTAATTTTGTATAAAACTTTGACGCTTCGGTAAAAAATAACAGTTCAGCAGATCAATTTTTAAATCTTGGGGGGTCGTTGGGCATGTATTGAAGTGAAAAAAAAACCCTAGAAATATGAGTCATTATCGCAATATCTGCCAAGTTGACGTGGATTTTCCAAAACGGGAAAAAAGTTCTTTTTTTTGTCTTTTTCAAATCAATATTAAGGTTACAAAAAAAAAAAATCTCAAAAGTACCAGAAGGTTCTTTTAGAGCATTTCTTCCAGTTTACAAGACCTACCTTTAGCTCGCTGTGCGATCATTAGTTCACGAGATATTGCTTATCTACGAAAAAAGCTCCTTTTTTCTTTGAATGCCAATATCTTAGCAACAAATGGTCGTACAGAGATCCGCAAGAGACCATTTTAAAGCTAAAGAACCAGGCTAAAGGACCCTAGTATTGATAAAGCCACAACCATTTTTTTGTGTCCCTGGACGATTTAGAAAACGACAAAAACTTTGAAACAAATTTCTTCCCGCTTTTCCTTAGGTTCATGCCGAGCGTGTTGCTTTAAAAAAAATTACTGAAAAGATTTTTAAACTAGAGATATCAAGCTTTAAAACGCATTTTGTTTGATTACGATTCGACCATTTTTCACAAAATTACAGCGCTTCAAAAATCAATGAAAAAAAGGTAAAATTCAACTGTTCCCTTAATTTTTTTGCTGAGTGTATATGCACGCTCGAAAGTTGGTTTGCGGTTGGGTATTGAGAACCAACCGAATTCGCGACTGTTAGCCAAGAGCACCGATAGTTGATTAGCGGTCGAATATCCCAAATCCAAGCTTCAAACCAACATTTATATATGCACGCCCGTAAGTTGGTTTTCGGATGGTTATTGAGAACGAACCGAATTTCCGACGATAAAACAAGGCCGGCGGTAGTTGGTTTTCGGTTGTATTTCCAAAACCAACATTCATATACGCACACTCGAAAGTTGGTTTGCGGTTGGTTATTGAAAACTAACCGAATTTTCGACTCTTAGCCAAGAGCACCGATAGTCGATTGGCGGTCGAATTTTCGAAATCAACCTGCGAACCAACCTTCATATACCCATACTCGTAAGTTTTTTTTCGATCGGTTATTCAACCTTCGAACAAACCTCTGTATATGCTCAAGGTTGGTTTGCGGTTGCTCTGTATATGCTCTGTTTATTTTGATTGTTAAGGAAAAAACACGATTTCCAACTGTAAGACAAGGGCACGAGTAGTTGATTTTCGGTCGAATTTCCGAAACCATCCTTTGAAGTAACCTTTATATGCGCACACTCGGAATTTTGTTTGCGGGTTGGTGCAGTACACCAACCCGGTTTCCAACTCCAAGCCAAAGGCACCGACTGTTGATGTTCGATCATATTTTCGTAACGAACTGTTAAACAGACCTTCATACGAACACGATCGAAAGTTGGTGGATTCGGCATTGAGAACCAGCCTAATTTTTTATTTTAACCCAAGAGCACTAATAGTGGATTTTCCGTCGTATTTCCGAAACCACCCTTCGTATTACACCACGTGAAGTAGCAGAAAAACATTGAGATTAATAAATACAAGGAGAACTCGTTAATCCTCTCTTACATACAAAAACAAACTACTAGTGTTTCACTGTGGAATGATATACTACTGAAAATAAGGTGCACAGATTAGAACCGGTGCTTTGGTCTAGTGGATAGCGTGCTAGCCTCTAAACCAGAGCATCGGTAGGTCGAGGGTTCGAGTCCCGCTGCCGTCGTTTTCGCTGAGAAATAAATATTCGGGCGCGATGTAGCTCCAGGTATACATATGTATACCTGTAGTCCGAGTGTTTACATTCTCAGCGAAACGCGATTAGCTCCGGCGGCGCGAAGCGAACTTGAGACCGACTGTATCGACAGAGGTTTTCTGCAGTTTCCCTCTGTCTTCTGGGCTCTGTCCAGATGCAAATGCGATACAGTGGGGGAAGTCGGCTGCTGCCGCAAAAAGGGGGGGGGGGGGGACTGGCTCGGTCTTGAACAGGACTAACAATGATTGAGCACAGGAAAAAAGTACAAACGATAGGGCCGACCCGCTATAGGCAATTGCCTGAAGAGCGGGGGGACAATAAAATAAAAATAAAAAAAAATAAAATAAGGTGCACAGAACCCTAATGACGACAACGAGCTGCTTATACTATAATCGTATAACATACAGTACTTATTAAATAATAGTAGATCTTAGTACTATTTAAAAATAATAATATCACATTTTTAAATATATGTAAATATTTTTTTAATGATTTGCCAACTTTAAACATTTTTTATACTGATATGTGAATTTTTATATTGATTCAGACGTTCCAAAATTAATTACTATCAAAAAAACTATCAGTATCATTTGGCTTATAGTTGTGAGAAGTTTCGGGATCACTTTCAGCCTCATCGGTATGCGTAATTGAGACGGAGTGGGGAATCGCTGTACTCCCTTCCACGTTACTTTTCTTTTTTTCCTTCTTTTTCTTTTGTTCACTACGTTCCCATTTGAGTTTTGCAGCAATCCACTTTTTGATGTGGTTCTGCCACTCTCGGTCGGTCGTTCCATTTCTTGGTCGTTTGTTCTGCATCTCCCCGAAAATTACTGCAAATATACATTAATAATAACTGTTATTCTTAGGCGCGGTTTATACGGGGTAGCTTGACAGGTCAATATTTTACGAAAAGATCGAACTCTGTAGGTAAGTCTTACAAAAGTTGATGGAGAAGCAGCGGCTACCAATCGTGCAACCCCGAACGTTGAGGCATATTCAGAAAACGCGGTAAGTCCTCTCTCTTAAATTCGACGTTTCGGTACCATATGCGGACGCTCTTCAGAAAATATTTAATCTTATTTGTTTTTAACGTATCCGAAAAACATCGTCCTGTCTTACAAATGCACGTAAGTCTTACAAGGTAAGTCTCACAAATGCACGTTCACCTTTTTTAGCAATCTTTTACCTGTGAAGTTATCGAGATCCACTGCGTTAACGACCCGCGAGTTTCGAACGTTACGGTTCTTTCTCATGTACAGAGCAGATCTTTCTTTTCTGGTCCAATAAACGTTCATCAGTCGATTCACACGCTGCTTCATTGTTTTTCCGGACAGAATATTGCTCAGTGCAGCGGTCGCCAGTTGGACGTCAGGGAGCACAGTGTGCTGTATATAGATTTAATTAAATGATTTAATGAGGTGGCTAAATGATGACCTATATTATAACTGAGCCCGTTTTGAGTGTCAGAAATGACTTTTGAAATCAAATTACACGTGAATTGCAATTTACTCAAATATTTGATATTCATTGGTGCTAAATACAATTTCTTGAAATAATCGCAATTTTTTATGAGTTACTAAGTAATTTAGTTTCTAAGTGCAATTTGCACACTGTTATTCTAATCGATTACTGATGAATAACAATTACTCAAAATCATTCTTTTTTATTTATTCGAAGTAATTTATAATTGTTAAGTTTAAGTTAAGTTTCTATTAAAATTTTGCTTAACTCTCAATTCGATATAGATATTACAACAGTCTCAAATTTATATTTTAAAGAAGCAAGCATTACTGTGAATAGTGTTGACGCTTATAACCATATATTCTTCAGTGACCAATTGATCATCCTGTTCATTCCTGTTGGCATTTTGTAATTCTTCCGGAATTATTTCACGCACGCCCGTGAGGATTTCCACAACGGGTGGGCAATGTTCAGGATCTGCTTCGTAATACCCGATCATTTTTTGGCGAGATTTATTCTCTTTCTCAAGATTATTACATTCCAGGCGATACCCTGAAACTTGTTTCAGTGCCTGTTGCATACGTCGATTATAAGCATTACTCCCAGCACGTTCGTCCTTTGATTTCGTCTTTTCAATGGCCTGCTTATAGATTAGGATTATTTTGATTAATTGTTGGGAATATTCTTGACGCGAAAGTTAGACATTCGCAACTGTTCACGTGGTAACATCGTTCCGCAAAATAATTTCAGTAAACATTTGATCAGCTCTACCTCCCAGCGATATTTATTCAAAATTTGCAACGTCTTACCAAGGCAGTTTCATCAATTCCATTATCTATTTTGTAACAAGTCCCTGTCCACTACCTATTTTTCCCTTTTCCACCGACTCTCCGTACCTCTGGCCCACGGGCCTGCATTCCTAATTTATCGCTTCCTGACCTGCGGTCCGGCTCGACGCCCCGCACTACATCTCCATAGGTCCCCTAAACGCAGCTATTATCGCCTGCGTCATAATACCGCCACTCGCGTGGCCTACGTGATTTTTCCCGGATCCCTTTTTATCGCTAGTTTCCCATGCACGCTGCACCTATCTAAACAACCGCCTTTTCCCGGAATCCAGTCACACAAGTGTCCGTCTCCCGCCGAAGCTTCCAGACTCCTCTCAAATTCTTAGGCACATCTCTTTTTATCGCCTGTTTCCCACGCACGCCTCGCCTAATCAGCTATGCGCCTTTCCAGGAAAACAGCCACACGTGCGCCCTTTTCCCGCCGAACTTTCTGGATTCTTCTCCCAAAATTCCTCCCCACTATTACCATTTTCCCACAGTTCGATCCCATATAAGCGCCTCCCGCGTTATTTCGTTAGTCAGTAAGCCCGAAACTCTGCGCGACTAAACTTGTACCAGAGATCTACAATAAACGTCCCTTTGGATTCGTAACGTGTCAACCGCGTCTTTCCATGCGATAACCGCGCTTCGTAGCCGAGTTGGCTACTCCTCGCCATAAAAAATTACCCGACATCACAATTTCTATCCGAGTTTCGGGTCTCTCTGCTAGCGGTCCAGTTGTTTGCAAGCTTATCAAAGCTGATTCGTTTTGATGTTTCATTCTGTCGACAATCGGAGGCCTCGGTGCGTGAATTTTCAACAATCTCACTTTGTTCTTCCCAATCGTTCGGCTTGATGTAATGCGTATGTCTTTCTGTAAAATATTGTTTATAAATATTCTTTTCCTTTATTTTCTTCATAGAGGAAACTTTGTTTGCGCAAAATTTTGTTTCTGGAGGTTGTCATGACGGAATACTTAAAAATCGGGGCAATGGAAATTGTGATTTTGCTTCCTCATAAATTCGTCTTTTATTCATGAAGTAATGTTTATCACTTATTTAAGAAGAATGTTTCGGTATGTATTCAGGTACATTCTCGTTATTTGTTTTTTTTGCAATTACGTTTAGAAATGTCACGAATACTCCGAGCAAGCGTTTGTCGCAATAGTTAGAGAACAGGCCGGCCGTTTTTCAGAAAATTAAAAATCCCATAATCCGTTAAGCCCTCAACGAATTTACACAATATTTCATCTAAAATTTTGTATAGCAATCATCCATTTGTGGACTATTTTGTGCCGGTCACCTAATCTTGAACATGATGATTAACAACAGAAACAGACATTAAAAAAAGTCCTTATTGTTGAACACCTGAATGAATTAATTTCGTATTCAATACGAATCCTCGTTTAAAGAGAATCTATTAGTTTACTAATTTTCACCCTAAATCTCAAAAATGTTATTAACTCCAATTTCAATCCCAAACGTTGTTCAATTACAATATACTTGTGGACCAAATTTAAGTGAGCTATCTTAAATTCTTCGAGCGCCATCGAAATTGTCATGTTAAGATGCATAAAATAATCTAGAACGTCAAAGCACGTGACTTTTACGAACACTTTCAAAAATCGTACATCTGACATTTTAAAGTTTTTGTAAATGGCTATTTCAGCTATAACTCGCAAGTTTCGACATAATTGTCGCTAATTTTGTCTACCAGTACATTTTTACGATATTGAGTCGATGGTAGATTTTCGAAAAATTATTATTGAAAAACAGTTGGTATTGAATTTGCAGGAAATCCATTAAGAGATACTAAATTGATGACGTTTTGAATTCAATTATGATTGGTGGATACGATGAAAGCGTTGCCGTTGTAACCAACAAATTGGACTGAAATGTTTATAAAAATATGCAATAGAAAAGAACATGTTGTCATATACAACCGTAGGTCAAGCACTGAATGGTTAGTTAATTAAGAACAAATTTGCGAAACAAAATTTACGGATTCTATTCTATTTCCATTCACCACGATTCGCTTTTTTTCATTGTTTGCCGATGTTGTAGGACATTATGTGATTGACTGATTTTCTTCAAGGTAACGAATTTCTGTGACGCGAGGCAGTGAGGATTTGTTGATGAGGTTAAACTTTTGAGAATAATATTGCATAGAAGTATGTACCACACATCATTACCGCCTGTGAAGCGATGTATAACTAGCAGTGATTGTAAAATTCAATTTGACGCTCAACTATAAAACGTTCCGACATACCTTGATAAGCTCCTTTCGATTATTTGAGCAGTGGGTGTCTGAATCGCCATTCATGAATTCAGTCGGTGGAGATTCTAAGTCAATATAGTCGGTGGAGATTTTAAGTCTCTTTGTTCAGCTCGTGTTGTTTTTGAAAGAAAATCAATGAGGGTGTATTGGCGCGATTCGGCTCCTAAAGATATACAAGCCGGAATACTTGAAGAATTAGTGGAATGTGAAAAATATCAGACAATTGACACAAATACTTTATTTATTTATACATACCCCGCTTAGCTTTTTCCCATCATTCGGTGAACCCATCTCGGGACTTCTATTACCAATCGCTGAAGGTCCAAGAGAGTGCGTGTTGGCTCGAGCTGTGTTTCACTTAGGAAATTCTTCGTCAGGAGACAAGGAGGCTTCGTCATCACGGTTGACCTTGTTAAAATAAAAATACATATACATGTGTCGATCCGTCTGTCGGAGGATCAATAATTAGCGATGGCAGTAACATTGAATTAAGCAGACTGATACAAGTCTTTCATACCTCAATAGACTCCTCTTCATCATTTCTAAGATTAGGGGCGGAGATCTTGTTGACTATTGCAGACGTCGAAGCTTCCGATTCGGATTCCTCTTTCTTTTTATTTTGTAGTTTTTTCGTCAGGGAAATCAATGGGGCTCTATCAGCACGACCGGTCTTCTAGAAATATACAAGCGGGGGAATGTATGTACATCCGTAAGTCCTGCGATGAAGAATTAGTCAAAATAGGACAATATTTTCGACAATTAACACAGATATTTCAGATTTTTATACATACCCCGATTCGTTTTTTTATCTTTCGGGGAACCCATGCCGGGACTTCCATTACCAATCGCTGCCGTTCGAAGAAACTTCGTGTTGGCTCGAGCTTTGTTACGCTTAGGAGTTTCCTCGTCAGAACGCAATGAAGCTTCGTTGCCACGGTTGAGCTTCTTAAAATAATAACACATAGACGTTTGTCACGCATGTTATAACCGTCTGACGAAGATGAATAACTTGTGGTGGTAGTGAAATATTAAGCAAGCGGTTTCCACATATGTTCCTCATACCTTGATAGGCTCCGCTTCATCACTTGCAAAACCGGTGACTAAGTTTCCATTGACTGCTTCAGACGATGAAGTTTCCATCTCAAATTGCTCTTTGTTTCGCTTGCGTCTCTTTTTGAAAGTCGGCGCGGCTCTATTAACGTATTCAGGATCGTGAAAAATACATGAATGTCTACTACATATAGAACCGTGGGAGGAAAAATGAAGTATTCATGGAAATAAAAAACAAGTCGGACATGTTACGGGAATTATATAATTTCGTGTATACTTGCCGCAGTTCGCTTTCTTTCCTTTTTTGGACACTTCGCGCCAGGACTTTCTTCAAAGACTGTGGACGTCGTAGAAGATTCTTTTTTCGAATGAATTGAGTTTCGCTCACGAAATGTCTCATCAGGAGGCAGTGATATTTTGTTGGCACGTTTGAGCTTCTTAAAGTGAAAATTCATGAACGTGTGTAACGCACTTTATAATCGCCGGGGGAACGATGTATATCTAGCAGTAGTAGGTATAAATGGTACAAAATTTATTGAGAAAAGCTAATGGCAATAGAATATTATGCTACGCGGCAGGGAAGAGCAGGATTTTCACTGATTGTGAAGTTTGACAAATCACAGGAGGTGAAAATCCGCTCCCGATTACGTAGGCTGGAATAAAAAACGTCCGGCCCATCAACATAGAACTTTATCGCTGCTATTCCAAACGATGTTCCTAATTAAAAATTGCTCCATACCGAAAATACTATAGAATGATGACTTTGGTTTTTAACATCATCAATATGATTATAAGGCTATCGCAATACTCTGCAATAATTGCCCTATCACAAGATCTTGATAACAATTTTAAGATTGTCACATTGAGAGCAATTTTTATGTAGTTCAAATTACAAAATAAAAGTCTGAAGATTTCTCGCAATTTTTATCACAGGTAAAAACGGCAGGAAACTTACAGCGGTCGTTAGTGCGAGCGGCGAAGTCAGAACGCTTCCATCATCACGAGCTTCATTATGGATATTATCTGACCGTAAAATTGAATGTCCAAATATTTATTTCAGTAATTTAGAAATATTACCATCCCGCTAATGAATGGTGGTGGTACCTACGCAGTTATCGACCATTTGGACTGCCTTTAACTTAACAGTTCTCTCGGCTTCGCGTATGGTTTTCTGGAAACCAACGTAGATGTTCACATCGGCTCTATCACTACTATTGATTCTGTCGTACATGATTTCTGGCTCACTCTTTGTTCATGCGAACGTTTCTCTTCGGCCGATTGTCGACGTCCGACCATGTCAATTTTTCGAACTGCAGGAGAATCACTGTATCGCTTTTGTGTTCGATGACGCTTATCCAATTTTAGTAGTGGCATGAGACTGTCAATTGTAGCTACGGCCAAGGACATAAAAAATATTAAGCTGTGATACTTCGGAATGGAATTAACTGACATTAGATATGTCACGATGGTATCTGATTGCTAATAAATATGCAAGAATTTGATTCATCCTCTGGATTTTTTTGTACATTAAGAAGTGGAGAAGTGTACAAGATGGAATTACAGGAACGTTGAATATTCCTTTAGCGCTAAACGGACATCAATTTTCATTACACATCTTGTCAATTCATAACCTGTGCCACAAACAGCTCCTTACATGATCAAAACTGTATGTTAACAATGAGTGGTCTTAAAGTTAAAAATGTGCCTGGTTGTGTTGTATGCACATTAAATATCCCTTTTTTGAACTTCAGTTTCCCCAACCTACCAATTAAATATCGACTTTTTCGCAACAACTCAGTTTATTTCATTGTTAATCAAATTTGTCATAAGTTAACTGTTGAGATTATTGGTTTCTTGTTCTGCGAATATCACCAATGATAAGAAGTATACACTGTTAAAAATATTTTGCATGAGTTTCCATTACGAGTAAATGAAGCCTATTTACATAGACTCGTGTATTAAATTTAACATGCAAGTGTAATGTGAAATTGCAGCATTTTCTACAGAATCCTATGAAAATTAAGAAATTTAACATTAATGTTAAGAAATGTGGTATAAAAATCTGGAACTTTACTACATACGTGTATTAATTTTAATATATCAGCTGATGAATCAAATTTTTAGTAATGTAAATTCGCAAACATTTTTAACAGTGTATACATGTTGTATACTAGAAGGACTAAAACATGCATTTCATTGACTTTGTATAACTTCCCTTGGATTATATAGCAAGACCGCGTTGCCCCCATTCTAAGTTAGTTTGTCACTACAGTTGGCCGAACGGGTCGATGAAATAGGATGCAGATTTAGACTGACCTTTAGACCGATTGAACAGTAGTTTCGTCGGAGCGACTCATGAGTTTAATTGTTGAATAGTGAACGTTGGCGTTTAATAGTTACGTTGATAAACTGTTATCAAATGTACGATTTATACGTGTAGCATTTCAATTTAACAAGAATTTGTCATGATACTCACAGCCTGTGCGTTCCACCGTAAATGCCCGACCAATATCTCCATCTATTATACGTAGAATGCGTTCGACACCGTTCCGCGTTTGTTTAAAAATTTTCTGAGTCCCTGGTACCGTGTAGTTTCCATTCTTGTCAGCCGCCCGGAGTTCCGATATTTTTACTATCGAATTTTGTACTGATCTTTTGTCGTGTATTGTTATAAAGCAATACTCGTCATCTCCCATTATTAATTATTTATAGCCTAAGTAAAACAAAAAAAAATTACTAACGTTATTAATAATCTAAACAGAATGGATAGAAGCGAGCGGCATACTATCGATGAGCTTAAC
Organism: Pimpla rufipes; assembly: GCA_963932165.1. Taxonomy (NCBI): domain Eukaryota; kingdom Metazoa; phylum Arthropoda; class Insecta; order Hymenoptera; family Ichneumonidae; genus Pimpla; species Pimpla rufipes. Next base: position 1,798 of record CAWVQF010000006.1, on the reverse strand, counting down.
AATTATTTGCGAAAAGATACAGTAATTCAAACTATCACAATCCAATTCCGTTGGATTGTGATAGTTAGATAGAAAGAACGGAAGAGAAGAGTACAGGAAGAAGAAAAGGGAGTATAAGGAACTGTGCGAGAAAAAAAAGGAGGAAGAGAGGGATAGGATAATAAGGGAAATAGCGGAGGCAAGGACGGAGGAGAGGGTATGGGAGATAGTAAACAGAGGGAGAAAGGTGAGGAAGAGAGTGAACGAGGGGATAGGAAAAGAAGAATGGAAGAGACATTTTATGGAACTGCTAGGGGGGGGTGGAGGAAAGAGTAAGAATGGGGGAAGAAAGAGTGACAAGCGAAGGGGAGGAGCAGGAAATAAGAAGAGAAGAGGTAGCGAGGGTGATAAGGAAAATGAAAGAAGGGAAAGCGATGGGGGGGGGGGGACGAGGTACCAAATGAAGCATGGAAATGGGGAGGAGAAAAGGCAATAGAAATGGCATGGGAAATATGCAGGAGAGTGTGGAGGGGAGAAGGGTGGCCGCAGGGATGGAGGGAGGGGATTATAGCACCGATAGTGAAGAAAGGGGAGGAGAGAAAGGCAAAAGATTACCGAGGAGTGACGTTGATGCCGGCGCTGTACAAAGTGTACACGGCGGTGCTGGCGGGGAGACTGGAGGAGGAGGTAGAGGAGAAGAAGATGATACCGCCGAATCAGACGGGGTTCAGAAAAGGGGTGGGGACGACGGACAATATATATGTGTTGAATTATATAGTAAATAGAATCATGAAGAAAGAGAGAAAGGAAAGGTCGTGGCGATGTTTGTGGATTTAAAAGCGCTATTCGACTCGATAGACAGGAGGGTGATGATGGAAGCACTGGAAAGAAGAGGGGTGAGGAAAGGGTTGAGAGAAAGAGTGGAGGAGGTGTATAGAGAGACGGTAAGCAGGGTGAAAGTAGGAGGAGAAACAGGGGAGGGATTCTGGACAGGAAGAGGGGTCAGGCAAGGATGCCCGATGAGCCCAATATTATTCAACATAATGGCGGCAGATTTAGAGGAGGAGCACAGAAAGGGAAGGTGGGGAGGGGTGAGAGTAGGACAGGAAAGGATATGTTCGCTGGCGTACGCGGATGACGTGGTAATTTTGACAGAAGGAGAGGAAGAGATGGAGAGCATGATAAGGAGATTGGAAAAATACTTTGAGAAGAGGAAGCTGGAAGTGAATGTACAGAAAACGAAGATAATGAGGTGCAGAAAAGGGGGAGGGAGGCAGAAGGAAGTACAGTGGAGATGGCGGGGAAAGAGGATAGAGGAAGTAAAAGAGTTTAAATACCTAGAGTATGTGTATAAAAGGAATGGGGGACAAGGGGAACATCTGAGGGACAGAGTGAGGAAGGCAACGGGGGTAATGAAGCAGGCATGGGGTATCGGGAAGAGGAAGTTTGAGAAGGATTGGAAAAGGAGAATGTGGCTGTTTGATACGCTGGTATGGACGGTGGCAGGATACGGGGTGGAAATATGGGGATGGGAAGAAAGAGAAGAGGTGGAAAGATTACAGGGAAGGTACATAAAGTGGGCACTAGGGGTGGATTGGAGAACGCCAGGGTATATGGTGAGGGAGGAAGTAAAAAGGGATAAACTAAGGACAAGAGCGGGGGGAGGGCATGGAAATACGAGGGGAAGCTAAAAAGGGGGGAAGGGAGTGATATAGCGAGAAAATGTTTAGAGGAAATGGAGGAAAGGAGGAGGAGAGGGGATATGAAGAAATCGAAAGAGAGGTCAAAAGTGAACAGGAAAAGGAGAGATGGGAAAGAA
>CAWVQF010000005.1:12500-105259 GCA_963932165.1 Pimpla rufipes | reverse complement strand
ACACGCGACCGATAGCCAATCTCCCCGAACTGTCTAAGATCCTGGAGCGTTTGGTTCACAATCAAATTTTTCGCTTTATCTCGACTAATAACCTCCTCGATCCACGACAGTCGGGCTACAGGCCGGGCCATAGCACGCAGTCTGCGTTGCTCAGAGTTGGTGACGACATTCGCCGAGGCATTGAAGCTAAAGAGGTCACAATTTTGATCCTCTTCGACTTCAGCAAAGCCTTTGATACCATCTCTCATAAGCTGCTGTTAGTCAAGTTGAAAGTACTCGGTTTCACTGATCAAACTGTCACCTGGTTCTACTCGTACCTCACTGGGCGTACTCAGGCAGTCGTCGACGAGAACAACCACCACTCTCAGTGGCAACCGGTCACATCGGGAGTACCGCAGGGCTCGGTTCTCGGTCCCCTGCTGTTCTCCCTGTTCATTAATGACATCGGCTCGTCTCTCCATTTCTCGGAGCACATGATCTTCGCAGATGATACACAGATCTACTTGCGCTGTCCCCCGCGGTTATTGAATCAGCGCCTCGCTAAAATCTCGGCTGACGCGACTGCAATCTTCGACTACGCGACTTCGAATGGCCTTAAGCTCAACCTTGCCAAATCCAAAGTTATGATCCTCGGTAGCGACGCATATGTTCGCTCTATCCACTCTGACGTCCTGCCACCAGTAATGGTTAACGCGGCCGCTCTCCCCTACGTCTCTGAAGCGCGCAACCTAGGTGTTGTAATGAGTGCGAATCTTTCTTGGACTAGCCATGTTTCTGCTATCTCTCAGAAAGTGCATCACACGATCCACAAGCTGAAGTTCCACAGGCACTCTCTCTCGCGGCAGCTTCGTATTAAACTGGTCTCGACGCTAGTGTTCCCCCACATCGACTATTGTTGCTTGGTTTATTATGATCTAACAAGCGAGCTGGATACAAGAATACAGAGACTGGTGAATTGCGCGATCAGATTTATCTTTGACCTCCGACGCGACGATCACATCACCCCCTATCGGCATCAGCTTGGTTGGCTCTCAGCAGCTAATCGTCGGCGGTATTTTCTCGGGGCGTACATGCACCGCATCCGCTTCGGTGGCGGTGTAAGCTACCTCGATGAGCTTTTCTCTGTGAGAGATCCTGACGTTCGGCGCTCCGAAAGACTGCCTCCCCGCGAGATCTTTCATGTTCCTGTCCACAGAACCGCGACTTACAGGAACTCATTTCATTTGTCGGCTGTGTATCTGTGGCACTCCCTCCCTCTCAATATCTCTGCGGAATCGTCTTTGCCCCTCTTTAAGAGCCTTCTACACGCTCACCTGATGTCGATGGAGATTGCCACTTACACTGTCCCAACTTAGTGGTCGCTGCCATAATGTCATTAATCTTTAAGTTAGTTAAGTTAAATTTACTTTGTTATTCTGGTGCCCTAGTGTGGGACCAGCGGGAAATAGAATTTATTTGATTTTGATCCATTTTATGTTGCGTTATCTAGTTTTACTCATTATTGCGTTATTATTTTATATTCTGTATTTTTACTCATTCCGTTGTATTTTGATAGGTTATCTTCTTTTCTATCTGTTACATGGCTATCTTCACCGCTGTTTTGTATTTGCCCCATAGTATTCTAGGGCATGAATAAATTATCATCAATCAATCAATCTCTCTCTCTCTCTCTCTCTCTCTCTCTCTCTCTCTCTCTCTCTCTCTCTCTCGCTTTTTGAATTTCTAACTTTTTTCTTACTTTTTTAGACCCAGCGACAACGACTACAACAACAACGGCAACAAATGCAGCAAATCTAAACGAATTTAATGGATTTTAAATGGGAAATTTTACATTTAAAATAAGCCGAAGAAAATTTAATTTAATTTAAAAAAACCGAAAACTTTGAACAACACCAAAAAAATAGAAAATCTCATTGCTTCCTCGGACTCTTTGATGGACCGGCTTGAACAGCAGCCTATTTTCGCTTCAAATCGCGACGACACACCATGTCTATGACACCAGCCAGGATTTCACGGACACATCTGTAATTAAATATTTTGTGAGGGATTATATTAAAAAATGTGTACAACTACCGACACTTACCGATCACGAGACTCCTTTTCGGAGGCCTCAAATCGGTCGAGCGCTTCAACTAACGCGTCGTCCCATCCGTCGTTCAATACTAATTTTTAAATAATAAAGTTTTAAATAATAGACATTAATTTAAAGATCATCTCATACAATTTACATCATTTATTAAGAAGATCATGTTACTTACGATGCTTAATTTCGTCGCTGCACGTCGTCATCGTCTGACAGCTGCTTCGGTTGATGAATTTAATATGACAATTTTTTTGTCGTTGCTATGGTAGTAACATTTGACGGTTACCATCGTGATAGTTCACCATGAAACCAATCGCTGTCGATTTGTTCGACGTTTCGGAGGGGGGGAGCGCGCGAAGCTCGCGGGGGGGGGGGGGCGGGGGGGGGCGAAGCCCCCTAGTATATATATATATGTATATATATACTCGGGGGCTTCGTATATATATATACTATATATGTATACTGTATATATATATATATGTATATATGTGGCGTCTACCACATCGGCAGCGAGCGAGAGCGTTCGAGCCTCGCGCCGAAATAAAAACAAACGCTCGAGAACATTCGAGACGTTTCGGTTTCCGTGAGACCGAATAATTGTAACGGCTCACGGGACAGTCGATCACGGTATCTACGCCTGTAAACACGTGCCGGGCACATCGAAATATCGCTACGTCTGTAATACGCGTCCCGGGAATAAAGACACAAATTTCTATATTAGTTTGGAGTTGAGGGAATTCTTCTTTCTCCCACACAATTCCTACATTGGTGACCCCGAATTTTTCGAAAGAAAAGTGATTGAACGGGACGCGCCGCGGAATAGTGAATTTTCGCGACCGTGTGTCGACTCGCAGTTAATAATTCATTTTTTTCTCTCTTTCCCCGATACTATTATCCTGCCGCACACCGGTGCGCGTTGCGCGGTGATTTTCGTTTTTTTTTCAAGCTAGTGCATTGCTGAGCACCCATGGACGTTGTGCTGCGCTAGTAGTGAGACAAAGACACTTTGGAAGCCGTTGCTCAGTGCATTGTCTCGGTTTTTGACTTGCCGGTTAGTGTGGTCACTCGAGATGGCTACTAGCGACGAAACGGGTGACGAGTGGAAAAACGCGGTCTGTGATATGACAGTGGTGTATGACGTCAAGGCACCGCCGTTCAGCGCGGAGCGACCAGCGCTGTGGTTCTCACAACTCGAATCGCAGTTCCGCAACCGAAAAATCGTCACGGAACTGGACAAATTCCACTACACGATTCCGTTAATCGACACGCGCTCTGCAGCGGAGGTGGAAGACATCATCACGAATCCACCACTCCAGGTACCGTTTCAAAAATTGAAAGAAACATTAATATCTCGTTTTTCGAAATCCAAGGCAGCGAAGCTTTTGCAACTGCTCGACGGGGAGAGCCTCGGGGACCGCAAACCGTCGCAACACCTGCGTCACCTGCGAAGTCTCGTTCCCGATATCGACGATGACGTCCTCAAGGCGCGTTGGCTGTCGCATCTCCCGGAACAAATTCGAGCGGGCCTGGTAATTCAAAAAGAAGCAACGATCGACCAACTGTCGGAAGCCGCCGATGCTCTCAACGAAGTTTTGAGACCAAGTAGCGTTGCTGCTGTCTCGGACTTCCAAGGTCAAATCGCGGCGCTTACCAAGCAAGTATCACAGCTCGCTGAGATTGTTGGTAAACAGGCGAAAGACAGCCGACGATCTCGCAGTCGCTCGAGAAGCAAATCGCGCGACAATAAGCTTCATAAATCCGGAATATGCTGGTATCATCACAAATTCGGGAAAGACGCGAAGAAGTGTTTATCTGGTTGTAAGTTTCAGGGAAACGCGCCCGAGAGTCAGTAGAGGCGGTAACGGACTCTCCCGATTCAGCCCGCCTATTTGTTGTGGACAAAACGTCGGGAGTCGAATTCCTGGTCGACACGGGTTCACAGGTCACTGTTTACCCGAAGCGGGACCTGTCTTCGCGCGCGCTCGACTACATGTTGTACGCAGCGAATAATACGCCTATCAACACTTACGGCGACACACACATTAAACTAGATATTGGTTTGCGCAGAGAGCTGTCTTGGCGTTTCGTCGTAGCAGATGTCTCGCATCCAATAATCGGAGCCGATTTCCTCAAGCATTTCGGCTTACTTGTTGACGTCAAGAACGCGTGTGTTATTGACGGGGTAACTGGCTTAACAACCACCGGGAAGATGTTGAAGATTCCTGCAGTGGCATCGCTGCAAGCACTCCAGAGCAACATTGATTCACCGTTCTGGGAGTTACTCTCGAATTTTCCCGAAATTACTAAACCTAATGGAGTTTTCCAGGAACCCAAACATTCCACTGTGCACCACATCAACACGACCGAAGGACCGCCGGTTTGGAGCAAGGCTCGCAGGTTAGCAGCCGACAATTGAAGGTCGCGCGGGAAGTTTTTGAGAAGATGATTGACCTTGGGATTGCTCGTCGCTCCAACGGATCTTGGTCGTCGCCGCTCCATTTAGCACCCAAGGGAGAACACGATTGGCGACCTTGCGGTGATTATCGGCGATTAAACGACCGCACAATCCCCGACAGATACCCAGTTCGTTATCTGGACGATTTTGCTGCGAATCTTCGCGGTAAGACAATATTTTCGACGATCGATTTGGTAAGAGCTTTTCACCAAATCCCGGTAGCACCCGAAGACATCGAAAAAACTGCGATAATCACGCCGTTCGGATTATTTGAATTCCCGGTGATGACGTTCGGGCTTCGGAATGCGGCGCAAACATTTCAGCGTTTCATTGATGAAGTTACTCGCGATCTTCCCTTTGTTTTTCCGTACATCGATGACATCCTGGTGATTTCAGAAAACGAGAACCAACATCGAGAGCACCTGACTGCACTTTTCCAACGATTGAAGGAGAGTGGACTGGTGATTAATTCCGCCAAGTGTCGGTTGGGAGAAGCCGAGGTGGAATTCCTCGGACACGCGATCTCAGCCGAAGGGATTAGGCCACCGAGGAAGCGAGTCGAGGCGATCCTGAATTTCCCGCGGCCGGAAAACATCAAGAAACTTCGTGGATATATCGGCACAATTAATTTCTATAGGAAGTTCATCAAAGGTTGTGCGCAGATCCTCGCGCCGTTGAATCAACTGCTCGTAGGACCAGTAATACGGAACACATCGCCAGTCGTTTGGACCCCCGAGCTGGAAGAAGCCTTTGAAAACAGCAAGCAAGCCTTGGCAGACGTTGCGCTTCTGGCTCATCCCGATGTGAACGCTGAGTGGTCCATCTTCACGGACGCGTCCGAACATGCGATTGGAGCTGTTCTTCAACAACGAAGCGGGACTTCCTGGGAACCTTTGGCATTTTTCAGTCGGAAACTCGCACCGAACATACAGAAACTCTCTACGTATGACCGGGAACTTCACGCAATTTACGAAGCCGTCCGACATTTCAAGCACATCTTTGAAAATCGTCACGTCAGCATCCACACGGATCACAAGCCTCTCATTCACGCCTTCAAACAGCGGCCTGAGAGAGCCTCGCCGTGGCAGTTTCGACGTCTCGACTTCATTGGACAGTTCACCTCGGAGATCAAGCACGTCGCGGGGACCGACAACATCGTGGCCGACACCTTGTCAAGACTCGACGCCATTGCACAAGCAGTTTCCATCCGGGAACTTGCACAAGGCCAATCTGGTGATCGGGAGCTCGAGGAATTACGCCAAAATACTGCTTCTGGGCTCCAACTGAAGAGAATACGATACCAGGATCCGGACATTTCACTGTTTTGTGACGTTTCGTCAGGCTCAGTACGTCCATTTGTCCCAGAACAATTCAGGAGACAGATTTTCGAGTCTCTCCATTCCCTCGCACATCCCGGACAACGAGCGTCGCTGAGGTTAGTCGCTGAACGCTACGTCTGGCCATCAATGAACAAGAATTGCCGCGACTGGGCGAAGTCGTGCGTGGAATGTCAGCGAAACAAGGTAACCAGACACAATATCTCGCGGGTGGCGAATTTCGAGCTGCCGACGCAACGATTTCAGCACATACACGTTGACCTGGTGACCTTGCCTCCATCGAGAGGATTTCGCCAGTGTCTCACCATTATTGACCGATTTACTCGATTTCCGGAGGCGATCCCACTTGAAAATGCGAGTACCGAGACAGTCGCTCGAGCGCTGTTACTCAACTGGATTGCACGCTACGGTGTCCCGGTAAGAATGACGTCTGATCAGGGTGGCCAGTTTGAATCCGATTTGTTTCAGAAGCTAAACCAACTGCTGGGAACGAAGCACTTACGGACGACGCCCTATCATCCTCAAGCAAACGGCCTCGTCGAGAGATTGCACCGACAACTGAAGGCAGCACTCTTATGCCACCAAGGAACGTGGTATGAAGCGTTGCCGGCAGTGTTAATGGGCCTCAGAGCTGCTTGGAAGGAGGACATCGGGACAACGCCGGCCGAGTTAGTCTACGGAGAGTCAATTCGTCTTCCCGGGGAATTTCTGAAACCATCATCAACGGAAGTCCGGGCTCCCGAGCTCGTAAAAACGCTACGACAACACTTTCGAGATTTGGCGCCAGAGAATACTTCACGACACGGAGCTCACCCCGTGTTCGTCTTCAAAGATTTGGATACAACGACACACGTGTTCGTCAAAAAAGGTCAAATCGGGCCGTCATTTTCGGCACCTTACGAAGGGCCATTTGAGGTGATCCGACGGAACGAGAAATATTTTACAGTTGCGCTCGGGAGAGGACCTACGGCCGTGTCAGTCGACCGACTGAAACCGGCCTATCTCGTGCGAGAGGATCCAGTATCTCAGCAGCCTCCCGTTTCGACGCAACCAGCAGCAGTTCCCGGACCGAGTACGAGCACAGCGAACGCGACAGCAGCGAAGAAAAAGCGCGTGCGTTTCAAAATTTAATACGTGCGCCCAGAAGTTTTTTTTTCGGCAACCCGCCGCAATTTTTTTTTACCTCTTCTCCAGAGAACAACGTTTTTTTTTTGCTTTGTAAATATGTATTATACTTGTAAATACTTTCGATTTTTTAACACCTTGTCCCTGCGGACCAACTTTCCAAAAAGGGGAGACATGTGGCGTCTACCACATCGGCAGCGAACGAGAGCGTTCGAGCCTCGCGCCGAAATAAAAACAAACGCTCGAGAACATTCGAGACGTTTCGGTTTCCGTGAGACCGAATAATTGTAACGGCTCACGGGACAGTCGATCACGGTATCTACGCCTGTAAACACGTGCCGGGCACATCGAAATATCGCTACGTCTGTAATACGCGTCCCGGGAATAAAGACACAAATTTCTATATTAGTTTGGAGTTGAGGGAATTCTTCTTTCTCCCACACAATTCCTACATATATATATACTAGGGGGCTTCGCCCCCTGCGCGAGAGAGAGAGAGAGAGAGAGAGAGAGAGAGAAACTTACCTCGTACTCAAAGTGAAATGAAGACGGAGACGAACAGGAACGACGGTGACGGCGACGGAGATGACGACGGGAACAGGGACGAAGACGAAAACGGGACGGAGACTGGGACAGACAGAGAAAGAAACGGAGACGAACGGGAATAAAAAACTGCGAACAGGAACACAGACCAACAGAGGCGGCGACGGGAAGTGGGACGGAGACCAAAAAATAGCGGAGACGGAGACACAGACGAAGCCAGGAACAGAGACCGAGAGAGAGAGAGAGAGAGACCAAACAAATTACACTGAGCAAATTGTACAGAATTTTAATTATCTTTTTTTGTCAATTTATACAACATTTATTTATACAATTTATACAATTTACAATTATTTATTTATACAATTCACAATTATTTTTTATACAATTTACAATTATTTATTTATACAATTCACAATTATTTTTTATACAATTTACAATTATTTTTTTATACAATTTACAATTATTTTTTATACAATTTACAATTATTTTTTATACAATTTACAATTACTTATTTATACACTTTATTATTATTTATTTATACACTTTAACATTTATACAATTTACAATTATTTATTTATACACAAAAAAGCACAAAAGAGAGAGATAGAGAACGAACAAAGCTGAAATAAAAACACACGGGAAAACGGAGACGGAAACGGCGGATTAAACAAAACGGAGAATTAAATTTATTTAGCATTTAACATAGAATATTTAACATTTAACATTTTCTATTCGCTCCAGAACTGTTGCCGTTGCTGATTATCCATTACTGAGGCTGTAACAAAAACATATTTTCCCATTTATTTAAATGTCCGGCTAAAAAATCCACGGAGAGAGAGAGAGAGAGAGAGAGAGAGAGAGAGAGAGAGAGAGAGAGAGAGAGAGAGAGAGAGAGAGAGAGAGAGAGAGAGAGAGAGAGAGAGAGAGCGAGAGAGCGAGAGAGAGAGAGAGAGAGAGAGAGAGAGAGAGAGAAAGAAATCCTCTATTTTTAATAAAAAAATACCTCGTATTGTTTATGGGGCTGCTGGGGATCGCGCTGCTGCGGTTCGGGCTGCTGCGGTTGAGGCTGAAAAAATGAAAAAGTAATTAAAAAAGGAGAAGTGAAGTAAAGTGAAGTGAAAAAATAATTAAAAATAATAAAAATAAAATTAAAAAGCAAGAGATAGATAAATAGAGAGAAAGAGCGAGAGAGAGAGAGAGAGAGAGAGAGAGAGAGAGAGAGAGAGAGAGAGAGAGAGAGAGAGAGAGAGAGAGAGAGAGAGAGAGAGAGAGAGAGAGAGAGAGAGAGAGAGAGAGAGAGAGAGAGAGACTTACGCGTTCGTACGGCGTGCGACGGTCCATCATCATCCGCCAAACCGCATTGACGAACATATGGGCGTCTGCATTGAAGCGTGGTCGTCGACGCCCTCTGAACCACCGCGGAGGTCGCTGCTGCCAAGGACGTTGCTGCTGCTGCTCCAGTCGTCGCTGCACCGGGGGCTGTTGCTGTTGTCGTCGCTGAGGCTGAAAAAAATAAATATAGAATTAAAAAGCAAGAGAGATTGAGAGAGAGAGAGAGAGAGAGAGAGGAGGAGAGAGAGGGGGAAGACTGTAGGGATGTGCACGAGCTCAAAAAGCTCGTACGCTCGCGGTACAGCTCGAAAAAAACGCAGCTCGAGCGGACTCGAGCGCAGTGCCGAGCTTTCGCTAAGCTCGAGCCGCTCGAGCTTTCTCTAGACTCGAGCCGCTCGAGCTTTCTCTAGACTCGAGCCGCTCGAGCTTTCTCTAGGCTCGAGCCGCTCGAGCTTTCGGTTGGTTCGAGCCGCTCGAGCTTTCGGTTGGTTCGAGCCGCTCGAACTTTCGGTTGGTTCGAGCTGCTCGAGCTTTCGGTTGGCTCGAACCGCGCGAGCTTTTGCTAGGCTCGAGCCGCTCGAGCTTTTGCTAGGCTCGAGCCGCTCGAGCTTTTGCTAGGCTCGAGCCGCTCGAGCTTTGGCTGGGCTCGAGCCGGTCGAGCTTTTGCTAGGCTCGAGCTACTCGAGTTTATCTAGGCTCGAGCGACTCGACTTTTCAGTAGGCAGATTTTAGTAAGCGGAGCGAGTTCAAACTGTTCATTTGCAGAAGATTAAAAGCTCGTATACTCGCGGTTCAACAGAAGAAACGCTCAGGCAACGTGTGCTGAAATATAATTATGTTAATAAAATATAAGAAAAACAAAGCGTTATGAATAAAAAAGACCATATGATCGATCATGGTAACTGCGTTTTATTGTAATAGTCGTACGTTTTTAAACGTGATTTTTATTAAGGAAGGCCAGCTGCTCTACATGGCCAGCCAACAATCGCGCTCTGTCGGGAGTAACAATATTCCCAGCTGTCGAGAAAAGTCTCTCGCTGCTCGTTTGCGATGCAGGGACGTTTAAATACTGCCTAGCCATATACGACAATACCGGAAATCGTCCCTGGTTTTTGGACCACCAATCCAGCACCTTGGTGTTGCGCGGAAGAACTTTTTCGCATAAGTACAACGGCAACTCACGCTCCACGTCTTGCACTTCCTCCTCATCAGCCTCGAGTGCTTCGTCGAATAATTTTTGGAGCTTCGACTTGGATTCACCTACATACACACATACATACATATGGACACTTTTCTAAATGACTTTTCACGACGTTTCAGACCTTTGTTAATGAAGTCATTGTTAAGGAAATGTGAAATACCGACTTTGCACCTCAAGAGTTCGGGAGTGCCGTTTTTCGCCAATTATGAACCGATCGAAGCGAAAATTGAAATACAGACGCCGGTAATGTGAATTTCGTGCCTGAATTAGACAGAATTTTTATTTTCAAAAAAAAATTACAGATCGATTACCCGCAGAGAAATCTGTAATGAAAAAATCGATATAAAAAAAAATCGACAAAAACTGAGAAAAGCAACTAATTCATGCACTAGATAATAGAAAATCACACATGATACGTGCATTCCGATTACGATTTGGGAGTAATAAATAAGCAAAACGCACTTCCGAAAGAATTGTCGGTAACTACGACAAATTTTCACGTCTCGCAGCAGCTATCTCTCTCGCACTTACGTGTCACGTGGTATATGTTTCACATGCCCTTAAGTTATTTATCTTGACACTGTACATACCTGAAACTTCCCTTTCGCGGAGACACGACTGACTAGGACAGTCCAAACCCCTACTGTATATATTCCCCGAAGTTTCCATTAGCGCTTTACAGCACAATCGTACAGAGACATTTCGTTTCTCCTGCGGGTCTCTAATTAAGCGGTCCTTAAACCGCGGGTCGAGAATCATCGCAAAAACGATAGCGTCGTTGCAAGTTTCGACAAAGGCGAAGCGCTTGTGCAATGCAGTTGACAGAAGGGTGCTAAACCTGTTTTCGCCCTCGTTGTCATTCTCGCCTTCAATTTCCATCGTGTCATCTTCCGTAAGCACTGGTTCGCTACAGGTTGCTTTTTTCAGCATTTCGACGATCGGCATATATTGCGAAAGTGTCGGATAGATCTCGCTACTCATCAACACTGTTGCCTCTTTCACCGGCTCGAGAGTGTTGACGTACGTCTGCATACGCTGCCATTCATTCGGCGTAAAGTTGGCTGGCATACCTTGGAATTATTTATAACATATGAGGTATTCTCTGTCAACTCAGCCACTTTTTTTTCGACCCACTCAGATCCATCTCATAATTTGCCACTGTTTACCTCTACTTGAAAGCCGTCTCTGTGAATTTTTTCAGATTTTTTGAGCCACGAATTTAGGATATCGTTATTTTTGTCCAAATCGATATAGCTTGAAACGGAGAGGTTTGGCAACAAAAATATTCATACAAAAAAAATTCTTTTTTCATCAGTTATCGAATGGAATATGTGTTATATTTTTATTCGGGTTGCAAAGACTATTTTTTTAAACTAAAAATGAAAATTAATTTTTCTCGCACGGTCCGACACCTTCAATTTTGCTTTCAATTTTACACAATCTTCGATGACATTAGTGGGAAGTATAGAAAAATCCACAACATGGCAACTGCATTTTTTGAGGGTAAAAAAAATGCAACTCTCAAAATTTTGCATAAAACCGGAATTGCCGATCAAAGTTAGATCAATTACTGTACGCTTACCATGAAAACCTCCAACTTATTTTTATTCGCTTAGGCAAGTCACGTTTCGCGCTTCCTGCGTTTTGTTATCTGCTTGCGATCGGTGGTTTGCGATTCCGTGGCCTGTGAAGCAAGAGTCCTCTTCCTATCTTTGGGAAACACGGTGAAATCGTTTGCGAAGGAGAATTTTCTAAATATCAGCTGGCCTTTGTCATTTGGTATAACTGAATGAAATTTGAGTTTCCCGGGAACAGTCTTGGCTTCTTGAAACCTTTTTGCCAGAAACTCAGCCGCTATTTCATGTGTTTCCTTCGGGCTGAAGAAGATAGAAGTTTTCACCATGTGGCGTTTAGCCCAGCTAAACAAAGCCGAGGGTGTAAGAATTTGATGCTCCGGAGTTGTAGCTTGAAGACTGGAACGAGCAGCTTGTCTTTTCAAATTTCCACCGATCCCATCGCAGGCGCCTTTTCCATGAGCAGTGCCAAAAAAGTGCCATTCTGCAGGAAGCCCAAAATCTACCTCATGATGCAAAAGGTTCGAAAAATTGAATCTATTCTTATAGTGTTGTCCAGCTCCATCAGTGAAATACACCACTTTTTTCGGGTTAAAGTTAGTTTTCAGGTGATTTATGATTATTTTCTGAAATTGGTAGACTGCCACCGTGTTATGCTGCAGATCGTCCGGAAGAACCGCCATTGAGCCGTGTTGTACTTCTCCCACGTCTTTATAATAGTACACTACTGTATGGATAGTGCACTGATCGTTATTCCAGTGAAATCCTTGAATGGAATCCTGTGCTACAAAGGCGTAATTTTCGGCGAAGTCGCACTGAATTATAAATTCACCGTCCTGTAAGTTGACCTTGCGAAAATCAAGATACTTCGATTGTTGACGAGCAATGTACGCGTGAGATTTGAGTTTTGCAACTTTTTCGCACAGTTCCTCAATAAATACATCCCCGGATAGCACTTGTACTTGCATCGTTGACCGGTCTGTTTCAGTCCAACAGTGGAATTGTACGTCGTCGATACCTTCTGTATCAAATAAGTTTCGGATACACTCTGCTAACTTTTCAGTCCCTGGGCAATTCTCGCACTCTCCGAGGTAGCAGTCTGCGCTGGGTGTATCACAAATAATCATGTTTATGAGATCATCGTAATTGTCGAGGTGTGTTGGAGAATCTTTCGTAATCTTCGCCAAGTTGGCAGCATCGATCATTAACTTGACGTTTTCATGATACACACAGACGCACGCGCTGTGTGTACCACTGGCGCCGGCTAAAATGCAATGTTTTGGACGCAGCTTGGCGAAAATCGAAAAACTGACAGGTAGATCAGGGTGCGCTGCTGTGTACAACTTGTGTAGCTCTTTCAGATTGCAATACACCAAACGTTTTTGTTTCTGGTCACGAGTACCATCGGGTCTCTTTACCGATATGAAATCCTTCTTTCCAGCCATTTCCCTACTGTTATCATCATGCTCGTAAAAACATGTTATAGCTTTCGCGGTTAAATCATTCAATCTCTTTCCTTTCTTGGGATTCGGCGAGCTAAGGATACCTTCGGAACTGGCCAAATCCACGGCTTTTTTTACCATGTCACGAGAAGTGTGAAAGTAACGTGCCGCTTTGCGAATGCTCCAGTCCTTCGGGATCAGTGTCAGAATGCGAATTTTCTCAGACTGAGTTGTTGTTGTCTGTTCAAATTTTTCCTTGAGCTGTGTTAGTACCGTTATACCAGCTTGGGCCAATGCAAAAGATTCCTTGTCGAGTTGAATATGCGTATCCTTCTTTTTTGTTGGTGGTCGATATGACACATCACTGTTTTGGCTACAAAGCAGAGACTGACTGCTAAACTCAGATTGGCTACTCGGAACGTCTTGACTACTGAGAGGAGCTTGTTTACACAAAAATTCTCCGGTATTTTCATGTTGTGGCCCAGTTTGACTAGAAAGTCCGACTCCCAGTGAAGTAGAACTGCCGTCAAACATCGGAAGGTTGTCGACTTCATTTTGAGACGGGCCTTGGCCAAGATTCGGAGCCATGAATGAAGTTGAAGGACTATCCGATGTTCGCAATTCTTGCGAGGTTGCCATGTCAACAGATGTTAAGGCTTGTTTGCGTTTCATAATTTTCCCTCTACAAGAACCACATAATTTGCGTCCTTCAACACACTTCATTCTTTTGACATGTTCAGCCGACGCAGTTCGCAAATTTGATTTTTTTAAATGTTTTTTCAATCCGAAAGGGTTAGAACATCGATTATGAAAAATGAAAACCATTTGTGCGATTATTGTCTTGTGACACGTTTTGAATGATTTTTAAGATTAAATAACTTTACCCACGTTAGAACACACAACACGTCTACACGAAACTTACGAAGTTTTACCGACAAATATTTGTATCACTTTGAACTAAGTAACAGTACATAAATAACTGCGGGACAGTAGGTCCGTCGATGACCTTGTTGGTCTGCCGCTCCACGACTGACTGGACTCTTGCCCTCTCCACGACCGCCACGCCCCCACTATTCTACGCCGACATGCGTTAATGCTAGGCCGGACCTATCCAGTAGATCCAACGCCGGTTCTACTTATTACTCGGCAATATCGCGCTCGTCTCGCTTCAAGATTTCGATAAGTTCCGATAGTTTCGAGTTTTGATGTATGACATATTTTTAAGAAGAATTGGAAAATACATACTCGCTTTGCTCATGCTCTGTCAAGTTCTTTTCACATTATGTTCCAGACGTGCAAATTTTTCAATTTAGGTCTCAACTAATGAAACAGACGATCCTGATTGGGTACAGAAACTGACCGCCCAATTTCGACACATTTCGAGATATTTAGACAATGACTTTTCAAATGTGGCATGCATCCATTCTGTAATATTAAATGTCGCTTTAATATTAAAATTGCAATAATTAAAAAACAATAATTTCGTCTTATTAAACTGACGTTGATTAATTATCAAATAGGCCGTCTGTGCAAAATAAGAAAAAGCTGCTACATGACTGCTTTAAATGAATACAAATAAATTGCATTTTTAACGTAGATGTAACGTATAGTGAACGATATCATTTTTATATAGATAATATTGACTTTATGAAAATTGTTGTGAATTCAATTTTTTTAACCCCCCAAAAAATCAATTGCCGTGTTGAGGATTTTTCTATACTTCCCACTAATGCCATCGAAGATTGTGTAAAATTGACAGCAAAATTGAAGGTGTCGGACCGTGCGAGAAAAATTAATTTTCATTTTTAGTTTAAAAAAATAGTCTTTGAAACCCGAATAAAAATATAACACATATTGGATTCGATAACTGATGAAAAAAGATTTTTTTTTTGTATGAATATTTTTGTTGCCAAACCTCTCCGTTTCAAGCTATATCGATTTGGAAAAAAATAACGATCTCCTAAGTTCGTGGCTCAAAAAATCTGAGAAAATTCACAAAGACGCCTTTCAAGCAGAGGTAAACAGTGGCAAATTATGAGATGGATCTGAGTGGGTCGAAAAAAAAAGTGGCTGAGTTGACAGAGAATACCTCATATATAATATAATGATTATTAAATAGATTTCAGTGATAGAATATTACAACACGAGGGCGGAAAAACTTTTTCTCTCGAATGTAAGTTTACAGCACGAGCCGAAGGCGAGTATTGAAACTACACAACCTGAGCAAAAAGTTTTCCGTCGATTATTGTACGAAATTTTACTTTACAAGGTGCGAAAATGGAGGCTTTACGCCCGTTATGACACCGAGTGAAGTAAAATTAGCATAATAATCCACGGCATCGGTTACATTGGTATAATTCTTTGTACCTTTATCGCACAACACGATGCTTAGAGATTTTTTCAAAACCACGAGTCTCGCCATCAAAATAACTTGTTTAATTGACAATAATCAAAATAAATTTTTATTAATTTTCTTGCATGTGTTTACCCCTTGCATTTTTATCAAATTTTTTTTTTCGGTCTCGAGAAGTTTGAAACCCCTAAACTGAAAAGCAGTAAACCGATTCTGAAAAGCTGCGTTGTTTTCCCGAAGTATAGAAAATTCGACGAGAAAAACGAGATTTTTTCTTGTTAGTAACACGACCGAAACTGCTCCTTGGTTATCAACGAGATGCAGGCAACCTTACAGCTAATCAGAGAACGAATGACCCAACAGCAATACTTATATCGAAAATGCGAGATATATTACCCACTGATTTTTTGAAGAGGGTAAATGAACTTTAAAATTACTTGTTTCATTAAATTCACCTTCATTCACGTCCTTGAGGATAATCTGCTTTATACGGTTCTTCTCGGATTCGTACATCATCGGTATGATTTCCCGAGAAAACGTCGTTCGCGATGGTATTTCGTAATCCGGTGCAACTGTATTCACGAAGTGGCGAAAACCGCGATGTTCAACCATTTTAAACGGCTCCAGATCCCAAATGATCATTTTTGCAAGGGCATCGGTTAACTTTTTTGCGCGCACTGAGTTTCGGTCGAGTTTCTTTACCGCCATTTCGGTATCAGATGCTTGAATAAAAAATACATGATTACTTGGTGTGCTCGGTCGGTAAGAAAAAAAGTAAAAGATTTTTTTCGCTGTCTCTCACACTCGTGGGGGTTTCGCCTCCCCTTAAAGTATATATATACCTTCGATCGCGGGAGTCTTGTGAAGCCGAATATGACGCAAGAGAGAGGTCGTAGAGCTTGAAGAGCATTTCATTATTTTATGGCATTCGTTGCACTTCGCTGATACTGCATCGATGCATGTAAATGATTGCCATACGATGCTTTTTCGATGCTTAAGCGATTCTGTGTACACCGCCGAAGTCGCCGATTCACCATCTCTGCCACTCGAAGTGCCCGCAGTTGAAAAGCTGTCCCGTGAATCGTCGTCGTCCATATCTTCTTTTCGTTTATATCGGTAGTTTTATATACGAAGTTTTTTATTCAAGTACAATGCTCATAAACCTTCATACTTACCATAGAAACTGCAAATCACGTAACCACTTGTTCAAAAACCACGACGCTACTGATACCGCGTAACAACAAAGCTCAAGCGTGCTAAATACAATCAAAAACAAAAACTTTTCACCCAAGCTACTAAAATTCAATATGGCGTCGTTTAGCTTTCGATTGCGTTCGCAGCGCCACAAAGCTCGTTGCGGTGGAAATTCGAACTATGACGCCTCCAATCGCTCCGTTCGAATCGCCGAAAATTCGAGCAGCTCAAGGCTTCCAAAAACTCGAGCGACTCGAGCCTGCCGAAAACTCGAGCAGCTCAAGGTTTCCAAAAACTCGAGCGGCTCGAGCCTTCCAAAAACTCAAGCGGCTCGAGCCTGCCGAAAACTCGAGCGGATCGAGCCGGCCGAAAACTCGAGCGGCTCGAGCCGGCCGAAAACTCGAACGGCTCGAGCCTGCCGAAAACTCGAGCGGCTCGACCTGCCGAAAACTCGAGCGGCTCGAGCCTGCCGAAAACTCGAGCGGCTCGAGTCTGCCGAAAACTCGAGTGGCTCGAGTCTGCCGAAAACTCGAGCGGCTCGAGCCTGCTGGGAACTCAGTACTTTGCTCGAGCTTGCTCGATCAAAAAAAGGGAAGACCGAGCCCGCTCGAGCAAGCTCGTGCACACCCCTAGAAGACTGACAGACAGAGAGAAAATGAAAAAGAAGATATATATATATAGAGAGAGAGAGGGGGGGGGGGGGGGGTCTGACAGACAGAGAGAAAATGGAAAAGAAACTTACCTCGTACTGTCGCTGCGGTTGAAGCTGCTGCGGTTGCGGTTGCTGCGGTTGCGGCTGCTGCTGTTGGCGTCGTCGCTGAGGCTGAAAATATAAAAATAGAATTAAAAAGCAAGAGATATATATATATATATAGAGAGGGGGGGGGCTGACAGACAAAAAAATTAAAAAGCAAGAGATATATATATAGAGAGAGAGGGGGGTGGGGACTGGCAGACAGAGAGAAAATGAAAAAGAAACTTACCTCGTACTGTCGCCGTGGTTGGAGCTGCTGCGGTTGCGGCTGCTGCAGCTGGCGTCGTTGCTGAGGCTGAAAAAAATAAAAATAAAATAAAAAAGCAAGAGATAGATAAATAGAGAGAAAGAGCGAGAGAGAGAGAGAGAGAGAGAGAGAGGGGGGGGGGAACTGACAGAAAGAGAGCGAGAGAGAGAGAGAGAGAGAGAGAGATAGAGAGAGAGGGGGGGGGGGGGGAACTGACAGAAAGAGAGAAAATTAAAATGAAACTTACCTCGTACTGTAGCTGCAGTTGTGGCTGCTGCAGTCGCGGCTGCTGCGGTTGGGGCTGCAGGAGCTCCAGGAGCTCCAGCTCCAGCTGCTGCTCCCGGAGCTGGCGCCGCAGCAGTTGCAGCTGCCGCTTCTGCTCGGCTATAGCCGCAGCTAATTGCTCACGCTAAAAAGAAAAGGCTAAATTAATATTAAATATTAAAAAAACACACAAAAAGCAAAACATACTTACCATAACTGTCCCGTCATCCATTTTTAACTACGTTCACTATGTTCCCTCGCTTTACTCGGTTCATTTTTTCCGGCCAACTCGCTTCACTCGGTTCATTTGCTCGGCCAACTTTACTTCTCTGTAATTTCAAACTCAATGGCCCCTTTAAGGACTTAAAAAAGTTCAGGCCCGAGGGCCCCTCTGGGGTTTTCCGAGAATCCTCTGGGGTTTTCCCAGAATCCTCTGGGGTTTTCCCAGAATCCTCTGGGGTTTTCCCAGAATCCTCTGGGGTTTTCCCAGAATCCTCTGGGGTTTTCCCAGAATCCTCTGGGGTTTTCCCAGAATCCTCTGGGGTTTTCCCAGAATCCTCTGGGGTTTTCCCAGAATCCTCTGGGGTCCTTAGAATAGGGGCCTTAAGGGACTTAGAAAAATTCAGTCCCCAGGGCCCCTTGGAGGACTTAGAAAAATTCAGGCCCCCCCTCGATTCTTGACACGGCGGCGGCGGCGGCGGCGGCGGCGGCGAGATCTTTTTATAATATAGAGAGATATATCTCTCTATATAATAAAAATATCTCGCCGCCGCCGCCGCCGCCGCCGTGTAGGATAATCGAGGGGGGGGGTCAGCTTCACCAAACCGCACGGTGAAGGTGACCTGGGAAGGGACTTCGGATGATTTCTTCTAAGTCCTTCAAGGGGCCCTTGGGCCTGAATTTTTCTAAGTCCTCCAAGGGGCCTTGGGGCCTGAATTTTTCTAAGTCCTCCAAGGGGCCTTGGGGCTTGAATTTTTCTAAGTCCCTTAAGGCCCCCTATTCTGGGTATTATAAAATACCCAGATATATTATCTCTATATTATAAAAAGATCTCGATATTTTTTATATACGGACATAGGCCCGCCATGACTTGGCGGGCCTATGTTTTTGGAAAAGCGCTAAGAAAAATCTGGTATTTCGGAGTCTATGTTTTTGAAAAAAGCCATCGAAATATCCGCGCTTGGGGGCCTATGTTTTTGAAAAAGGACTTAGAAAAATCAGGCCTTGGGGGATTTATGGTTTTGGAAAATGAAAAACGGACATGTGAGCGTGCGAACGAGGGATAGGGGATCGGAGGAACGGAAGGGGGGTCCCGATGGATATGGATTCTGAGCGATGGGAGGGACGTCCCGAGGGATAGGGGTTCTGAGGGATATGGGTCCCATGATAGGTAGGATTAAATTATGTAGGGTTAAGTTAGGTAGGGTTAAGTTAGATAGAATTAAGTTAGGTAAGATTAAGTTAGATAGAATTAAGTTAGGTAGGATTAAGTTAGGTAGCGTCAAGTTAGGTACCGTCAAGTTAGGTAGCGTCAAGTTAGGTAGGGTCAAGTTAGATATTGTTAAGTTATGTAGGGTTAAGTTAGATATTGTTAAGTTAGGTAGGGTTAACTTAGGTAGGGTTAAGTTAGGTAGGGTTAAGTTAGGTAGGGTTAAGTTAAGTAGGGTTAAGTTAGGTAGGGTTAAATTAGGTAGGGTTAAGTTAGGTAGGGTTAAGTTGGGTAGGGTTAAGTTAGGTAGGGTTAAGTTAGGTAGGGTTAAGTAAGGTAGGGTTAAGTCAGATAGGGTTAAGTTCGGTAGGGTTAAGTTAGGTAGGGTTAAGTTAGATAGGGTGAAGTTAGGTAGGGTTAAGTTAGGTAGGATTAAATGAGGTGGAATTAAGTTAGGTAGGGTTAAGTTAGGTAGGGTTAAGTTAGGTAGGGTTAAGTTAGGTAGGGTTAAGTTAGGTAGGGTTAAGTTAGGTAGGGTTAAGTTAGGTAGGGTTAAGTTAGGTAGGGTTAAGTTAGGTAGGGTTAAGTTAGGTAGGGTTAAGTTAGGTAGGGTTAAGTTAGGTAGGGTTAAGTTAGGTAGGGTTAAGTTAGGTAGGGTTAAGTTAGGTAGGGTTAAGTTAGGTAGGGTTAAGTTAGGTAGGGTTAAGTTAGGTAGGGTTAAGTCTGATCGGGTTAAGTCTGATCGGGTTAAGTCAGATCGGGTTAAGTCAGATCGGGTTAAGTTCGGTAGGGTTAAGTTCGGTAGGGTTAAGTTAGGTAGGGTTAAGTTAGGTAGGGTTAAGTTAGGTAGGGTTAAGTTAGGTAGAGTTAAGTTAGGTAGGATTAAATGAGGTGGAATTAAGATAGGCAGGGTTAAGTTAGGTAGGGTTAAGTTAGGTAGGGTTAAGATAGCTAGGGTTAAGTTAGGTAGGGTTAAGTTAGGTAGGGTTAATTTAGGTAGGGTTAAGTTAGGTAGGGTTAAGTTAGGTGATTTTTCTAAGCTCCATGGGGGTTCCCGAGGGATAGGGTTTCCGATTGCAGGGGTTCCCGAGAGAAAGGAGTTCCGAGTACGAGAGTTATCGAGGCATAGGGGTTCGGAGTATGGGAGTTCCCGAGTATGGAGGTTCCCGAGAGATGGGAGATCCCGACGGATAGGGATTCCGAGTAACGGGGTTCCCGAGGGATAGGGGTTTTGAGAGATGAGGGGTCCCGAGGGATATGGATTCTGAGGGATGGGAGGGACGTCCCGAGGGATAGGGGTTCTGAGGGATGGGGGTCCCGAGTTAAGTAGAATTAAATTAAGTAGGGTTACGTTTGGTAGTGTTTAGTTAAGTAGGTCGTAGTTAGGTAAGTAGGGTTTTGTTAGATAGTGTTAAGTTAATCAGGGTTAGGTTAGGTAGGTTTAAGACGCTGAGGGGGGGGGGGGAGCGCGCGAAGCGTGCGGGGGGGGGGGGGGGGGCCTCGCCGCCCCCCGCGCGCTTCGCGCGCTCCCCCCCCCCCCTCCTCAGCGTCTTAAACCTACCTAACCTAACCCTGATTAACTTAACCCTATCTAACAGAACCCTACTAACTTAACCCTATCTAACAGAACCCTACTTACCTAACTACTACCTAGTTAACTAAACACTACCAAACGTAACCCTACTTAATTTAATTCTACATAACTCGGGACCCCCATCCCTCAGAACCCCTATCCCTCGGGACGTCCCTCCCATCCCTCAGAATCCATTATCCCTCGGGACCCCCCATCTCTCAAAACCCCTATCCCTCGGGACTCCCATACTTGAAATCCATATCGCTCGGGACCCCCATACTCGGAACCCCTATCCCTCGGGTACCCCGTTACTCGGAATCCTTATCCGTCGGGATCTCCCATCTCTCGGGAACCTCCATACTCGGGAACTCCCATACTCCGAACCCCTATGCCTCGATAACTCTCGTACTCGGAAATCCTTTCTCTCGGGAACCCCTGCAATCGGAAACCCTATCCCTCGGGAACCCCTGCAATCAGAAACCCTATCCCTCGGGAACCCCTGCAATCGGAAACCCTATCCCTCGGGAACCCCCATGGAGCTTAGAAAAATCACCTAACTTAACCCTACCTAACTTAACCCTACCTATCTTAATTCCACCTCATTTAATCCTACCTAACTTAACTCTACCTAACTTAACCCTATCTAACTTAACCCTACCTAACTTAACCCTACCGAACTTAACCCGATCTGACTTAACCCTACCTTACTAAACCCTACCTAACTTAACCCTACCTATCTTAATTCCACCTCATTTAATCCTACCTAACTTAACTCTACCTAACTTAACCCTATCTAACTTAACCCTACCTAACTTAACCCTACCGAACTTAACCCGATCTGACTTAACCCTACCTTACTAAACCCTACCTAACTTAACCCTACCTAACTTAACCCTACCTAACTTAACCCTACCTAACTTAACCCTACCTAACTTAACCCTACCTAACTTAACCCTACGTAACTTAACCCTACCTAACTTAACCCTACCTAACCCTACCTAACTTAACCCTACCGAACTTAACCCTACCTTACTTAACCCTACCTTACTTAACCCTACGTAACTTAACCCTACCTAACTTAACCATACCTAACTTAACCCTACCTAACTTAACCCTACCTAACTTAACCCTACCTAACTTAACCCTACCTAACTTAACCCTACCTAACTTAACCCTACCTAACTTAACCCTACCTAACTTAACCATACCTAACTTAACCCTACGTAACTTAACCCTACCTATCTTAATTCCACCTCATTTAATCCTACCTAACTTAACTCTACCTAACTTAACCCTATCTAACTTAACCCTACCTAACTTAACCCTACCTAACTTAACCCTACCTAACTTAACCCTACCTAACTTAACCCTAGCTATCTTAACCCTACCTAACTTAACCCTACCTAACTTAACCATACCTAACTTAACCCTACATAACTTAACCCTACCTATCTTAATTCCACCTCATTTAATCCTACCTAACTTAACTCTACCTAACTTAACCCTATCTAAGTTAACCCTACCTAACTTAACTCTACCTAACTTAACCCTATCTAACTTAACCCTACCTAACTTAACCCTACCTAACTTAAACCTACCTAACTTAACCCTGCCTAACTTGACCCTACCTAGCTTAACCCTACCTAGCTTAACCCTACCTAACTTAACCCTACCTAACTTAACCCTATATAACTTAACAATATCTAACTTAACCCTACATAACTTAACAATATCTAACTTGACCCTACCTAACTTTACGCTACCTAACTTAATTCTATCTAACTTAATCCTACCTAACTTAATTCTATCTAACTTAATCTTACCTAACTTAATTCTATCTAACTTAACCCTACCTAACTTAACCCTACATAATTTAATCCTACCTATCACGGGACCCACATCCCTCAGAACCCCTATCCCTCGGGACGTCCCTCCCATCGCTCAGAATCCATATCCATCGGGACCCCCCTTCCGTTCCTCAGATCCCCTATCCCTCGTTCGCGCGCTCACATGTCCGTTTTTCATTTTCCAAAACCATAAATCCCCCAAGGCCTGATTTTTCCAAGTCCTTTTCCAAAAACATAGGCCCCCAAGCGCGGATCTTTCGATGGCCTTTTTCAAAAACATAGACTCCGAAATACCAGATTTTTCTTAGCGCTTTTCCAAAAACATAGGCCCGCCAAGTCATGGCGGGCCTATGTCCGTATATAAAAAATATCGAGATCTTTTTATACTATAGAGATAGAGATAATATATCTGGGTATTTTATAATGCCCAGAATAGGGGGCCTTAAGGGACTTAGAAAAATTCAGGCCCAAGGGCCCCTTGAAGGACTTAGAAAAAATCATCCGAAGTCCCTTCCCAGGTCACCTTCACCGTGCGGTTTGGTGAAGCTGACCCCCCCCCCTCGATTATCCTACACGGCGGCGGCGGCGGCGGCGGCGGCGGCGGCGGCGGCGGCGGCGAGATATTTTTATTATATAGAGAGATATATATATATACATAAGAATTTGTAATATTACGTTTTAAATTAGTTTTATATTGTTATGGATGTTAAATATTAGATGTGTATGGGTTTGTGTGTGTGTGTGAATCGCCTATTTTCCCACAACATGAATGCTCTGTGTAAAACTCAAAGTTTTAGCAAACGCTGACTCACCCTACAAAGTAGCACCTGTTAATAACTTTTTACACAGCCTCTTCAATCAAGTCGACGTGTTTTTCAATAAAAAACTCGTTGCACCGCCCAATAATGCTTACGCATACAGGGCTTATATTGAGACATTGTTGAATTACGGGCCTGCGGCTAAACAATCGCATCTCACGACCGCCCTGTGGTTCGCCGACGACGCAGGTGGCTTTGACTCACTGCCCGGCACGAAAACCAATAATGGACAAGAGCTAAGGGCGAAGTATATTAAAGGCGGTAAAACTCTCGATATGATTGGGCATTTACCCTGCGACGTTTTTAATCAGGATAAATTTCTACTAAACGGCGTGGAAGTGCGTCTACGACTCGTACGCTCGAAAGACGATTTTTGTCTTATGGAAGCACCAGTACAGGGAATTACGCACAAAGTTAGAATAAACGATGTGACTCTGATGGTGCGTCGAGCGAAAATTAATCCTGGTGTGCTTATCGCACACGCAAAAACACTGGCCAAGACAACGGCAAAGTACCCTATAACACGAGTGGAGGTTAAATCATTCACCATGCATAGTGGAATTATCGGTGATACACTGGATAATGTGATACTCGGACAACTACCGAAACGAATCATTCTCGGCTTTGTCTACAATAAAGCATTCAACGGCGACAAGACACTCAACCCCTTCTATTTCCAAAACACCTCGATAAATTATCTATCGCTCTACGTGGACGGCCAGCAGATCCGGGAAAACCATTTCAACCCGAGTTTGGCGGTAACGACACATGGGTTCAGAGCTACCAAACTCTCTTCTCCGGCACGGGAATACATTTTCAAAACGAAGGATTGGACATTGATCGCGAAGCATACGCTAGAGGCTATTGTCTCTTTGCCTTTGACTTAACACCCGATTTATCGGCAAACTGCTTCACGCACTGGAATCTCGTGAGACACGGCAGCGTACGAATTGAAGTACGCTTCGCTAAACCCCTCAACTCAACGTTAAACTGCATCGTTTACGCCGAGTACGACAACGTTATTGAAATTGATTCAGCCCGTCAAGTCATCACCGATTTTAGTGCCTGAGCACCGGAAAAGATAAAAATCTCGTCCCTACATCGTCGCAGCCGGCGCAGCCGTCGCCGCAACCGCCGACGCCGCCGCCGCCGCTGTCAAGATGTTACGGAGAGGGCGCAGCAACCGACTCGTCTCATGAATGGTATTTAAGAGCCTCTACACGCGTATGCTCGACAACAGTTCATCGCTACTTCTCATCATGGACGCTATAGTGGATATTCAGGCCCTTTACGGAAAACAAGGCGAGTTCCTTCCTAAAGAGATTGCCGTGACAACACTACAAGGCGATAATATCGGCCACTGGGTCGTTGAAGCACCATACGGCTTTGGTGATTTACCAAAAGCAATACAAGGCAGCAATAATCAACTGACGTGCTACCATCATGGACTCGAGTGGGTGGACGGTGATACGCCATTGTGGAAAGTTTACGTTAACCTGAGAGCCATGTGTCGCTACGCCATACGCATATACACACGCGGAGCCCAAAAAGCCGAAATTCTACAAGATATACTTGGACATTATCAACCTGGAGAATTTCGAGGGACCGAGTTTCAAGAAAATGCCCCCGTACGACACATGGTGCATTTATCACGGTGTCGCGCGGGAGGATAACGTGAGATGTGCGTTAAATAACGTGGGAAAACTAAAACGTTTTCTTCAAACACAGCTTGTCGATACGGCCAAACCAATTTATTCCGAGCCACTTGGATCGGTGCCCCGGAAGAGCCGACCAGATGACACAGATAAAATAGCCGTCCGCATCACGATGCCCACCGAGTCGGAGATTGCCGCTGCGGGTCAGGGGTATATATCTCAGGTAGCGGCGAAGGGTGTCAACAGTGTCGCGCCAAACACCTGTGACGACTCGGTTCCCGCGGACGACGAAATAGTCGCCCTTTTCCGCGCGACGACTCTACGCTCAGCCCCACCACCACCACCACCACCGCCGAAACGACAGGCAACACCGACCGCCACACGTGGTGGTGGTGGACACCATCATCAGCATCATCATCATCACCAGCATCAACGCCGACGCCGTCCCCACCAGGGACCCGAGAGCGTATATAATGAACAGTCTGGAGGTACTGAAAGCACTACAACACATTCCGGCGCAGACGAAAGGAGTGTTTCCCGCCGATCGTATCCCGAGTCACTGGTCTAGACCCGCTGCAATCGTCGCCAATACCGACGATCATACCAAACCGGGGACGCACTGGGTTGCCGTGTACGTTGACAACGATGGCCGAGGTATCTTCTTCGACAGCTACGGGCTACCCCCTCTCGTTAACAAACACCATAACCGTATACGTCGAAACACCGCAACCTACGAGTGGAATACAAGAACTCTACAATCAATCAAGTCTCGAGTGTGTGGAGAGTACTGTGTTATGTTTCTTGATTATATGTCTCGGGGCTATAGCCTGGCTATGTTTCTACATCTATTTTCGGCAGATAAGCTGAAAAATGATAATATTGTACGACGCTACTACAAAAATCTGAAACATGCAAAACGCGAAAAACGTTATGCGAGAAATAGACGATCCAATGTGCTTGAAGGGGCTGGCTATGTGTAATACAGCGTGTATACAAACCTGTACAGCCCGTTTCGGGTGCCATCTGTAAACACCCGAATAAAAATGAAAAAAATTTACGTGTCGTGACTTATAAAAATACCGCCGCCGGCGCCACCTTCCTTCTCCTCCTCCTCTGCCCCCCCCCCCCCCCCCGCCCCCACCAACATCTCCGGCTCCGGTATAAAAGCAGCCACACATCGGGCTATTAAACACACTTTCGAAAGAACTGTAGTAGCTGTAACACTGCAACAACAGGATGGAAGTCATCAGTGGTAT
This sequence comes from Pimpla rufipes, assembly GCA_963932165.1. Lineage (NCBI taxonomy): Eukaryota > Metazoa > Arthropoda > Insecta > Hymenoptera > Ichneumonidae > Pimpla > Pimpla rufipes. Next base: position 78,777 of record CAWVQF010000005.1, on the reverse strand, counting down.
ACTCGTCATCGACTGCGGCAAAGATCCATGGGAACTCACGAGAGAGGAACTCGCATACGTGCCCAAACCACTGCTGATACAGCACTGGGGCAACTATATCCCTATTCTCTGGGATAAACTACCAGCACATATTCAACTGGACCCCGAGGTTGCATTGTATCAACTCTGCATAGATCATACGGACTTGCCAGATCTATACATGCAAATCGATAGCAATCTTCCGACCAAGAGGGAATGCAAGACCTGCATACAACAAGCTGCTAAGCCACCATCCACAGAGCCCGGTGTACCACGGCCTAAACCACGCCTGAGCATTCCAAAAATCTATCACTCGACCGCAGTCTGAACAATTGTAATATTTTGACACACTCGCCCATACAATATCATGTGTTTAAAATAAATAAATTTTTCGAGAAAATTCGACTTTTTCATTTCACGACTTACCGACCGGAAATATTTACCATCATCCCCCAACAGGTAAACTTACCATCGAAAATCGTGAGTTACCGATCGTAGGCTAAAAATCTACAATACCGACGGCTGCTGCTGCACGATCGCGCTCGATTTTACCTCGAAAATCTGACGCGGTGGACAAAATCTCAACCGACCAATCAGCGCGCGGGAAATCATCTCCACGGGCTTAACAGCCAACCAGCGCTCGGGGAATCAAGGCCCACGCCAGACGCCCCCACTCACAGCCGTCGCGGCGTTCGGAGAAGACGACACAGGGAAAATTCTCCCGAAGGAGTGGGGCGCTGGGGAAGAGGGGACCTAGCAACCAACCCACGCTCGGGGAATTATGCTAATCAGTCCCACCACCGCTCAAACATTACAGGGAAAATTTTCCCGAAAGTGGGGAGGAGAGGGGATTTTTAGACCAATGAAATCTCGGGGAATTATGCTAATTACTCCCACCTCCTCTCAAACATTACAGTGAACATTTTTCCGAAGGAGTGGGGAGGAGTGGAGATTTTCAGACCAATCAGAACTCGGAGAATTTACCCCCACTCTTCCCCCTCCCTCTGTCTAGCACCGGCGCTAGGGGCCCAGACAGGGGCAGGTATGGGGAGGGGGAAGTGTCGTCTCCCTATACCTGCCCCTTACTACTCTTGGGTTCTAACCCTTAATCGGTCATATTACCCACTACCGGAAATATTCTCGGTCATTACCCGAGACTGCTTCCAAAACCCGTGGAACGGATTTTGGCGGTATAACAATGTGGTCGCTTTTGAGTGTTAGAGGGACGATGGACAAAATAAACACATGGTTCACCCACCCTATCCGCGCAAAAAAGAAAGTATGAAAAAAGTTTTAAAAAAGTATTAAAATGATATGAATTCAAAGTATGTCGTATTGGACAAATAATACTAAGTGCAATACTATGTGAGTTGCACGAATAATATGAAGTATTAAAGAAAGTATTAAGTATGAAGCACGTTGAGAGGATCCGCAAGATGGCGGAGAGAGTGGACGGGTGTGAAAAGAGGTGCGTGGAAAAGTGGAGAAAGAGAAGGAAAGAGAGTGATGAAGTGAAAGGAAAGCGGTGAGGAGGAGGCAGAGGAGGCGAGGCGAGCGGGGTGGAAAAAGTGAGGCGGAAAACACGAGGAGAAAGAAAGAAAAAGAATGGAAAGCGGCGGACAAACTGAGTGGGCAAGGGGGCAAGGAGTTAGGGGAGAGAGGAGGGAAGATGGAAGGCGCAGGCGCGCGGAGACGAGAGCGGCGGTCAGCGGAGATGGAGTGAGAGGCGCAGGCGCGGCGATGGATGGGGAGAAGCGGGAGAAAGACGGACGAGGAGCGGACGGCGTGGGACGAGGCAGAGAAAAGAAGAATTCGCAGGCGCTGTGAGACGCGATGGGAGACGAGCAGAGAGGCGACGAGGAACGGGGAGAGAGCGCAAGCGCGGCGAGGATAACAGAAGAGCGGCGGAAAGGACCGGGGGGAGCGGGTAGCAACCCGCAGGCAGCACGGAAGCGCGAACGTGGCGAGGAGAGCCGAAAAACGACGCAGAGTGGCGAGCGAGGAACGAAGAGAGGGAAGGAAGAGGAGAGAGCGAGAGGAAGAAAGTGGGGCAAGCACGCGAAGCAGCGGCGCCGGGACAAAGACCGAGTGAGCGACAGGTGGGTAAGACGGAGCGCGTGCCGGGCGGAGTGAATGGCGTGAAAAGAAAGCAAAAAGAGTGCGGAGAGTGAAAAGGGAATTGCTTTGGTGGAAAAGGAAGGCAGTGGTAGGCAAAGGAAGGAAGTGGGAAGATGGGTTTTTCGGTAGAAAGTGGAGGAGAGTGAAGGAGAAAGGAGCGGGAAAGTGTGTGGTGAAGAAGGAAGAAGGGAAAAGGAGGAGAGCAGAGGACAATCCGAGAGTGCGGGTGAGGCGAGCACGTGGCGAGCTTCGGGCGGAGGTCAGAGAGGAGAGAACTATTTGGTGCAGCGTTGGTGTGACGGCGGCACGTGCGCGGAGAAGAGTGGATGGTTGAGAAGAGTGTCTGGGAACGGTGGTTGTGACGGCGGTTTTTGGGAGAGGGCAGTGGAATTTTGGTGGAATTGCGGTGAAGTGTGGGAGTGGAAGTCGGAGGAGTGATTGGGAAGAGTTTGGAGAGGTTGGTGGAGAGGAAAGTGGAGAAGGTCTGTGGTGAGGAAATTCGGAAGGCTGGACAGGAAAAAACTTTTCTTTTTTAGAAGTGAAGGTGTTCAGAAATCGGGGCGAATTTTTGGGAACAGTGGGACAGTGAGTTGAGAGGAAGAGAGAAGTGAACTGGGAGGAATTTCGGAGGTGAAGTGGTGGTTGAAGGGAAAAGGAGGACGAAAGAATCGAAACAGAAGTGAGAAAAGAAAAAGAGATGGCATCGGAAAAAATGGAGGAATAGTTTCAAGAAGAGAAAAAGAGGCACGAGGAGCTGATGGGGATAATGAAAGAGATGGTGAAGGAAATGAAGGAAGTAAAAAGTGAAATGGTGGGGTGGAGAAAGCAGGATGATGAAATAGGGAAATAGTGGGTAAAGGAAAATAGAAAGGGAGGGGGAGAGAGATGGGAGAGATGTAGGCGATGTAGGGAAATGATTGAGAAAGTGGCGGAGGCAGCGAGGGCGGCGGGAGGAAAGAGGCGACGAAGTTGGGTGGAGAGGAGGAAGGGGAGAACGAGTCAGAGAACGAGACGGGGGAGGGCGACGAGGACAGCGACGAGGACAGCGGAGAGTGGTGGAGTGAGGGAGGGAGAAGAGGCGAAGAGAGCGTAACGGAAGTAGAGAGCAGCGGCAACGAGGAAGAGGAGAAGAACAGGGGGGAGAACGGAGAAAAGAAGGAAGAGGGGATAAACACGGAAGAGGAGGAGAAAAAAAGGGTGGGTGAGAGAAAAAAGGGACTGAGGCGAATGGGGGAAGAAGCTGAAAATGAGAAAGAGGAACAAGAGGACGGGGGGAAGAGGGAGGGCACTGGGAGGGACGCGGGGAAGAGAAACAACGGGAACAGCAGCGAAGAAGAAAAAGGAAAGGAAGAGAGAAAAGAAGGGCAGTGGGGGAGGGGGAAGGAAACAGGATGGAAAGAGGCAAGGGGGAAGAAGACGACTGAGGAAGATCGAAGGAGGAAAAGGGAAGAGGAAGAAAAGAAGAGGATGGAGAATGAGGAGGAGGAGAAGTGGGGAAGAGAACTGGAAGAAAGAAGAAGAAGAGTGAAGAACATACTGATGAAGGCGAGGGGGAAGGCCGAGGAGGTAGATGAGAAATTGGTAGAAGAGACTTTGGAAGAGAAAGGGGGACTGAAGGTGAAGGTGGCGAGAGTAGTGGAGATGAAGCAGTGCGGAGAGGACGGGCAGGTGATAGTGGAGATGGAAACGAGAGAAGAAAGGGAGAAGGTGTTGGGGAAGAAATGGGAGCTGGGCAAGAAAGGAATGTGGGTGGAAGAGGACTTAAGATGGAGGGAGAGGCAGACGAGGTACAGGATAATGAAGAAGGCGGGGGAGGAGAGAAGGGCAGGGAAAGAAGTAAGGGCCAGCAACAGGAGGATTTGGATCGAGGGGAAAAAATGGAGATGGGACGAGAGGAAAGAAGAATGGGAGCAAGAGAAAAAAGAGACGGGAACGAGGGAGTGACACAGGATGCGGGGAAGAGGAAGAGGAACGAGGAAGACGGAGAGAAGAAGAGGACAGAAGAAAGAAGAGGGGGCATGTGGGTGTGTGGAGGAATGAGGGGTGAAAGACTGTAAGGATGAAGTATGGAACTGAGGAGGGAAGGAGAGGAGGTGGTGTAAAGAAATGTAAAGAGGGAAGAGGAGGAGAATGTGAAAAAAGAAATGTAGGAAAGGAGGATGGGGAGGAGGATTGTGAAAAGGAGTAAACCTTTCAAAAAAATCTTTGAAACCCTACGGGGAGCAAATAAATACCTACATACATACATAAGTATGAAGCAAGTATTAAATAGATTATTCGAGCTACTCCGATTAGAAGCATTAGTATTAATCAGTATTAGGAGAGTATTCATTAGTATTAGCAGAGTATTAATCAGTATTAGGAGAGTATTAATTAGTATTATCAGAGTATTCGTCAGTACTAGCAGTCTTAATCAGTATTAACAGAGTATTAATCGGTATTAGCAAAGTATTAATGAATATTAGCAGTCTTAATCAGTATTAGCAGAGTATTACTCAGTATTAGAGCAGCCTTAATTAGTATTACCAGAGTCTTAATCAATATTAGAATCAAATATACGTACTAGTATTAGTATTAAATATACTATCCGAGTATTAATCAGTATGAGGACCAAACAGATGTATAAGTATTAGTATTAAATAGACTATCCCAGTATTAATTAGTATTAGTATCAAATAGAAGTATTAGTAGTAGTATTAAATAGATTATTCAATTTTCGCGTCCGCAGGACTTAGAATTTTTCTATCCCTTTTGGACTCTAACAAATTTCGTGTCCGCCGGACATAGAATCTTTCTATCCCTTTTGGACTCTAACGAATTTCGTGTCCGCAGGACTTAGAATGTTTCTATCCCTTTTGGACTCTAACGAATTTCGTGTCCGCCGGACATAGAATCTTTCTATCCCTTTTGGACTGTAACGAATTTCGTGTTCGCAGGACTTAAAGTATATTTTGCTGTTTTTCGCAGTTGGCAATATTGCGTGTTCGTAGGACTCGAAAACATTTATTTTCCAGGAGATTTTCACAATTTTTCTACCCGTAGAACTTTGAAATTTTGTCCTTTTTGGTCTTCGATAAATTAACTGCCCAGCGCATTCAGATATGTTATTTGCTGAAAGTAAAATACAATTATTAAGGCCCAGTACGCGTCTTTTCAGACGTCCCTGGGATCGACAAATTCCTCTGAAATAAAGGACAATAATTAAGGCCCAGTACGCGTCTTTTCAGACGTCCCTGGGATCGACTAATTACTCCGAAATAAATGGTAATTAAGATCCAGTACGCGTCTTTTTGAACGTCCCTGGAATCAACTAACTACTCTGAAATAAAATTCAATTATCAACCCCTAGTATTTGTTTCGAACTACCCCAGTATGTACCACAACTACTTTTATCGGAGAGACTTTCCTCGCGTTGAGAGGATGGCTTTAATCTTTAAATCCCCTGGACAATAAACTTTTCGTGTTCACGAAAGCGTTTGGAAGAATCGTTACGTTACACAAAAATCCGGCTAACATAACAGCAAATTAAGACGGCAGTTGCAGATCGTTTAATCCAAATCCGAAGAACCTTCGGCACCGAGGCCAGCGGTAGTGACGTCGAGATCGAGTGCCGTCGAACCAGCTGCTGTGCGACTGATTCGCGGTTCTTGCTGACCCGTTGAAGTGTCGCACTCGCACCCTGCCAAACTTACCAGCTTCGTCGACATCTCGTGCTTTTTTCCCGTAACGTGTAGAGTATTAACACTAGAACTCATGACTTATTTCTACGATGTACGTTACGGGTAACTTACGGGTCGCGTGGGCTCTCGCCGAACCCCAGTCATGAGTTCTAGGGTTAGATGTTAAAAAATTATTCGACACAGTTTAAATCAAACATTTTTATATATTTTTATCTTTGTATATTTTTGTATATTATATCTGTGTATATTTTTGCGCCATTCGCGACATTCATTCGGCTTCAATAGCATTCGCACGAAGCGCTACGTAGGTTTTTTTAGTGTCCGTAATTTTCAAAAAGAAACAGACGGATATAAGTTGGTCGAAATTAATCGCTAAAGCCTGTTCTGCCATACCTATAGACTCGACTACTAGTTCCGGAACATGAGCCAGTAGTTTTTCTGGGAGGATAGATTGCAAAATAAGTGGCCGGATGATTGCAAATAACGGCGCACAGCATTCGCAATCAATCTCATTTTGGCAATTGCAGTTATGCACTTTTATGAAGTTGGCAATGACGCCGACAGAGAACGAGTTATTGTGAGGGTACTGTACGCACGTATTGTCGTATTTTACTAAACGCGAATAGGATTGCGCCGTATATAGAGAGCGGTCTTTTCGTAACCTGGAAAACGATATGAACTTCCAGCCGGCAATTCTTGCACGTGCTAGTGCTTGGGATACGATTTCGGGCAGTTGATGCACTTCACAGCATCGACCCATGCTCCAAATTCCCTCGGCTTGATTCGTCAACTTTATTTTACTTTTTGGATTTGACAGCTGGCTACAAAAGTCGTACGCAGCGCTGTCATATTCCAGATTCTTGTGCCTCAATGTCGTCATTGAAAGAATGGACGAAAGCGCAGAGCAAATTTGCAGTTCGGGCCGACGACTACTATGGACGAGTCGTTTTAGTTTTCCATTCAAGTCTTCGTAAGGAAAACACGAAACAACCTATAGCGGCCCAAAATCGCGAACCGATTCGGTAAGATGCAGTAGCTGGTTTAAATTACACGACATAAATTGTGCCCCGTACAACACATCGAACCTATTTGCAAACTTCATTAGTAACCGCGAGACGCGGACCAGTGTTTCTGGAGAAATCCTTAGCGGACCCGAGTGACCGTCATTTTGTGGTTTCTTGACAGTCACTTGCAGGTTACTGTCATTCTGAGGTTCCTTTTTGGTTACTTTTTGGTTGTTTTACCGTAAAAGAACCGTAAAGGAACTCCAAAATGTCCTCTTAGCGACCGCCGCCATGGAACAAAAAATAACCCGACAGCAACCGCAAAACAACCGATGTTTGTAACCAAAAACGAACCTCAAAGTAACGCCGAAGTCACCGACGATTCGTTAAAAGTTGTTTTTCGGTTATTTAAAGGTTCATGGTTTTTGGTTCGGTTATTTCTAAAGTTTTCAAAGTAACCGAGATGCTTCCGCGTTATTTGACCTAATAATAACCCCGAACGAACCATGGTCTGACCGTCCAACTACGGTCATTTAGCGATTACCTAAGAGTTCCTGAGTTTCTTTTGCGTTATCAAATCCAATAGAAGATACTTTTAGATTGAATGGTCGCAAGACGTCTCAGTGGACACGTTCAAGTCATGGTCCGTTTCGGGTTACTATCAGGTTGAATACCGCAAACGTTTCTTAGTAACCGGAGAGTAACCGAAAATTGACCCCCGGTCGACCGTCGGCACAATGGGCCGTTTCGGGTTACTATTAAGTCGAATAATGCAGAGTAGTAACTTCGTTTCCATGATGTAACCGCAAAATGACCGTAGTTGAACTCTCATACCGCGCTTCGCTTAGCTCAAATAACGCAGAAGCAACTTCGTGATCATCGGGTAACCGTAGAGTGACCCAAATTGAACCTTCGCACGATGGTCCGTTTCGGGTTACTATTAGGTTGAGTACCGCAAAAGTGTCTTAGTAACCGGAAAGTAAACAAAAATTGACCCCCGTCGCCCGTCGGCACAATGGGCCGTTTCGGGTTACTATTAGGTCGAATAATGCAGAGTAGTAACTTCGTTTCCGTGATGTAACCGCAAAATGACCGCAGTTGAACTCTCATACCGCGCTTCACTCAGCTCAAAAAACACAGAAGCAACTTCGTGATCATCGGGTAACCGTAGAGTGACCCAAATTGAACCTTCGCACGGTGGTCCGTTTCGAGTTACTATTAGGTTGAATACCGCAAAAGATTCTTAGTAACCGGAGAGTAACAAAAAAATTGACCCCCTTCGACCGTCGGCACAGTGGGCCGTTTCGGGTTACTATTAGGTTGAATTATGCAGAGTAATAACTTCGTTTCCGTGATGTAACCGCAAAATGAAATCGACGACGAGTCGATCCATGCGTTGAAGAAAAATTTTCTAAGTCCCTCGAGGAAGTCGGACGAAATCGACGACGAGTCGATCCATGCGTCGAAGAAACATTTTCTAAGTCCCTCGAGGAAGTCGGACGAAATCGACGATGAGTCGATCCATGCGTCGACGAAAAAAAAATGTCTCGATGAAAATTTTATCGAGTCTTTGCACAACTCGACTTGCGTGATCGAATAAAGAAAAAAAAATCGAAAAAAAATGTCAAAGTCGTTTGATAAAAATGAAAAAAAAAAAGTTCATAACTTTATACAATGTTAAAGGCCATGTTGTATTAACAAATAGTGAGAAGAAACATACTTGAGAAAATGTTTCTATGTCCCTCGGAGAAGTCCGGTCAAAGTAGCGGATGGTCGTTCCACGCGTCAGTGTAAAAATCGTTTTTTGAGAAAAAAATTTAATCCGTTTGATAACTCGAGTTATTTGAGGGAATAACGAAAAAAAAAAATGTTTGTGAAAAATTTTCTAAGTCCAAATTGGAACTCAGCACTCGGGGGCAGTTGTAGCACCTTATTCCCCTTTACGGCCCATGTATAAGCCGTCAGGCGCCGAACCGCAGGTCGACCCTTTCGTATCTACATAGAGAGGTGAGCTTGAGGCTGACGCCGAGAGACCGGAGTAGTATTAATGGTAACGCTAGACGAACCATGGGGAGAACATTTAACTGGGGTCACTTCGTGGTTACTTGGCGGTCTCCAAGAAGCTACTGCGTTACTCGACCGAACAGTAACCCCAAATGAACCATGGTGAAAACGTTCAAATGGGGTTACTTTGCGGTCACTCGACGGTCAACAAGTTGCTTCCGAGTTACATGACCTAGTGGTAACGATAAACGAACCACGAAGAAGAGTCGAACTCGGGTCACTTTGCGGTTACTTGGTGGTCAATACGCTGCTTTCGCGTTACTCGACCTAATAGTAACGCTAGACGAACCATGGGGAGAACATTTAACTGGGGTCACTTCGTGGTTACTTGGCGGTCTCCAAGAAGCTACTGCGTTACTCGACCGAACAGTAACCCCAAACGAACCATGGTGAAAACGTTCAACTGGGGTTACTTTGCGGTCACTCAACGGTCAACAAGTTGCTTCCGAGTTACATGAAGTTGCTTCCGAGTTACATGGCTTCCGTGGTAACGATAAACGAACCACGAAGAAGAGTCGAACTCGGGTCACTTTGCGGTTACTTGGTGGTTAATACGCTGCTTTCGAGTTACTCGACCTAATAGTAACGCTAGACGAACCATAGGGAGAACATTTAACTGGGGTCACTTTGTAGTTACTTGGCGGTCTCCAAGAAGCTACTGCGTTACTCGACCGAACAGTAACCCCAAACGAACCATGGTGAAAACGTTCAACTGGGGTTACTTTGCCGTCACTCGACGGTCAACAAGTTGCTTCCGCGTTACATGACCTAGTGGTAACGATAAACGAACCACGAAGAAGAGTCGAACTCGGGTCACTTTGCGGTTACTTGGTGGTCAATACGCTGCTTCCGCGTTACTCGACCTAATAGTAACGCTAGACGAACCATGAGGAGAAAGTTTGACTATGGTCACTTTGTAGTTACCCAACGGTCAATAAGCTTCTTCCGCGTTACCTTGGGGTTATTTTTTGTTCCATAGCGACTGGTCACTTTTCGGTTATTTTGCGGTTCTTACGATCCGCTAGGGATACTGGTTTCGTACAGTGCAAAGATTCCAATTACAAGCATGCAATAATGCTCGAAATATTCTGCCGGCATAATGTCGTGTAGAATTGGAATGGAGTAATACAGAAGCCAAGCTTTCAGTTCGTTCGCTTTCCAATACTTCAAATGTTTAGCGATCGATCTAGGTCTCCTTTGCAAAAAATCAGGTGGCGCAAGTGCCCGCAGACGAGAGTCAACTAAATCTACGAACTCGCGGAGCGACGCAGCATGATCGCCATACGTCGAATCGAACCAGATGCTCAACAGTTGCTTCGTAACACCAGCGAAAACGCAGTGCATTGGGTCGACTATCGTCATTCGTATTAGGGATGGCCGATGTTAAAAAAAATGTCGATACTAAAAAAATCGTCGCTTGAAAAAAAAATCGTTTACAAAAAACGATAATTTTGGGGAAAAAATCGATGCATCGATAAATCGGCCAAAAATGTATTTTTACTTTATTAAGAAAAAAAGTATGCTTTTCATTTTATAGCACGATTCCGTAGAACACATCCATAATTTTGTTGTCCGCTTCCATTTGTGAAGTTATGCGATGTTAGTGTTGAACCCCGTTGATCTAAAACGGATTGAGAACCTGTATTAGAAACATATTAACAACACCAAATCCAAATAAACAACAACCAAAAAACTTGGGAGACCAACGAGATTTATATAATATATATTATATAGATGTACCGTTGAACAAACAAACAATTACAATCGAGGTATCAAAGTAAATATCCGAGATACGCGTCACCCACACCTGTACGATTGTACCTATACAATTTCACATAAAACAAAAACAAAGTTAAACGTATATGTCTTACGAATCAAAAAACGATAGCTCTTAATGCACATAACAGGAATGTTTCAGACTTAAAAAAGGTTCTTGCAAGGTGCGAGATAGTAACTTTTTACTTTGAACAGTTAGATAAGGCAGCCACGTTCGCTCCAATTCCCAATCTTTCAGTGCAAGCGAACTGAGGAACATCAATTTATTAAGATGCTCACCGGTCAGCCGGCTTCTATTATCCGTCTTTATATCACCGGCTTGAGAAAAAAGCCTTTCTGAAGGCACTGACGTTCCGACGACGCCGACGTATTTTACTCCAAGCGCATACATTGATGGAAACGCGAGTTTGAACGACTTCCAATACTGGAGAGGATTCGCGTCGCGCGCAATAACCGGCTGATTCAAATACTGTTTGAATTCGAGGCTGAGTCCTTGTGTGTATGTATCGACGACAGGATGTGACTTCGACACCACTAAGCGGTCGTGATAACTCCAAATATCATCCGAGTCTGGTTCCGGGGATGGATGGCCGATAGTTTCTGTCTGCGACGTTTCCTTGCTCCTTAACTTCGCGCTGATTTCAGATATCGCAGTCGAAGCCGCGCGCGCGCTCTGAAAATGGACTTTCTTGAATCGAGGATCCAAAATCGTCGATACTGCCAATACTTTCAAATGCTCGAAATCCTTGAATCGAGTGGCGACGGCTGCTTGGAGATTTTTCTTGAAGTCTCGTCCGTCTTGGGTTGAAGGCTCGTGGTTTCGAATTGCGTCTTCGAGGCAGTGAATTATCGGGATAATTACACTGCACGTCGGGTAAGAGTCCCCGCTCACGTGAGCGATAAGACGTTCAACTGGTCTCATCAGCGATACGAGGTCTTTCAATATTTGAATTTCTTCACGCTTGAGCATATCCGGTGCATTTGGGCATTTCAACATTAACGGATATACAGGGTGTCCCATTTTAATCTTACACCCAATTTATCTCGAAAAATATCGCTCCGATCGTAAAATGAGTTATATGAAAGTTGTAGGGTTCGAAGGGGGACGTTTTTCTAAAATAAGAAATATGGTCCAACATTAAAAGTAGCGGAGATACGATGGCCGACATGTTTTTTTTTAAATGGAACCATGACTTTTCTTTTCGACCAAAATGTTCGGCATATTAAAACTAACAACTTTTGTAGAAAACTTTTTTCGATAAAGTCGATAATTCATTTTTTGAAGACCATTTTAGCGTTATCCAGGATGTACCACGAGGAGGTAGTTTTCAACATCCCATTTGCGTGTGCGTGTGCGTGTGCACGGTAACGCGCTTTTTGAGGGCGTTACAAAGAGGGCACGGTATTACAGCCTTCTTTGCGTCGATTGTCGACCTCGCGGGCCACCCGGCGAACAATCCTCCCCGGGGCACTCTCACCGAACGGATAAAAGACTCCCTGATACGACTGTTTTTTTTATTGTTTTTTTTAATGTACCCCGACGGACGAGATGCGCCGCAACGAGAGCGAGAGAAGGACGGAGAGACCCTGCCGCCCGCGAAGAGCCAGCGACGAGCCACTGCTGGGAGGGAGACGGAGAGCGGGGAACCCTACGGCCGCCTGCGAGCAGCCGCCGATCAGCTGCTGCCGCGCGAGACTTCGCGCCTCGCCGCCGTCGTCGTTTCCCCCACCGCGGCGGGCTACTGCTGCTCGGCCGTGCGCTTGTTTGGCGCTTTGCGTGAAATCAATTAATCCGTGCGTCGCCGAATTATCCGCGGGTTCCGTTCGTTTTCCGGGGACTTTCGGCGATTGCGGGCGAGCGCCTTATTTTCCTTCTAGGGTCAGCGGCGCCGCCGCCTCGCGTTGCCGATTCGAGATTCGCGCGCGAAACCGCCCCCCCCCCCGCCCGCGCGTCAACAGCGTCGCCGTCCCGCGTGTCGCGCTACGCGATCGGTAGTTCGCGCGAATTTGCGGAATTTCGGGTGACGAGGGGAGGGGACGGGGAGACGAGCGCGTCAAGACAAGTCATTTGTTCGTCCGGCCGGTGTAACGCGAGGTTGGCGTCGACGTCGCGGGGACAGAGGCCAGCATCTTTCCGGGACTTTGGGATTACGGGACGAGGAATTTGGAGGTAGGGTCCCTCTCGGAGGTTCCTCTCGATTTTGGGTGACAGTTTCCGGGTGCGCGGGTGTTGGTTATTCACGACCGCCCGACGACCGCGGGGTATCCGTCGTGTGCGGGAATAATCGCGGTAGGACCCGTATAGTGCGCGAAATATTATTCTCGAGATCGCGGTGAGAGTGCCCTCGGCTCGCGAGCGGTCGGTCTCAAGGGCGGACGATCGTCGCCGTTTTGGTAAGCGTACCGGGGCGGAACAATCCCCGGGAAAAGTGTGCGTGCGAGCGATTGAGGGGGCGTTGGAGAGTTTCCCGGGCGACCTTCTCGTGATACGACCGGCGATCGGTCGCACGCGCACGAGGCTGCCGGCCTGTGCGCGGCCATTCCGGATGCGTGCGAATTGCAAGCGTTGCAATCTTCGTTTTGATTTTTGTCGTGTTTCGTGTTTGTTTTTGTGTTTTGCGTCGGTCGAGCGGTCGACCGTAGTAGGGCCTTTGTCGCGCGGGGCTTCGTCCCCGGTCACGGAATTTAGTTCGCGGTCGCGTTTAAAATCTTTTTTTTTGTTGTGTAATATTTTTGTTTGCTCGTGCCGGGTAGGAAATCGGGAACGGGGAATTAAGTAACCGTTCCCCGATTTTAGTAGGGCGCCGTTTTTTTGTATCGCGACAAATTTAGAGTATCTTGGACAATAAACTTTTTTTTTGTGCCCGAACTGGTGAATATTTTTGAGTCGCGAATTGTTTTTTTTTTGTGAAATCGAGCCAGACCGAATATTTCGTCCCCGAGTTCCCGAACCGCCCCCTCTACCATTGTGCAGGCTGTGGCTAGCCGGCCAACCAACTCGTCCCCGTTTTGATTTTAACAACTTCGCAGCTGGGCCACGCTGAGAGCGTGGATGGCGCCCCGGACGCAAGGAAAAAACCAGCTGACGGGGATTTTTGTCGCCAGCCCGGGTTCTGAGGCTCGTAACTCGCGAGCGCGGTAACAGCACGTGTATGTGCGTGTGCGTGTGCGTGTGCGGGCGTGTGCATGCGTGTGTGCGCGCGTGCGCGTGTGCGTGCGTACAGCACTCAGAAGGATTAGGTCTCTGCGGCTCGTCACTTCCGCAGTATTTTTTTACTCCAAACCCTCCTGGTAAGTGTACTTTGAACTCTTCTCAAACATGTTTAAAGATTGCACCATTCATCATGTTAAAAACTTTAACATCCAATGTCTAAAAAATTCGTCGAAGGCAAAGTATTTTTAAGTACTCGTCACTTCCACAGTAAAAAATACTGTGGAAGTGACGAGCCGCAGAGACCTAACCCTTGAGAGTGTTGTACGCACGCACACGCGCACGCGCGCACACACGCATGCACACGCCCACACACGCACACGCACATGCACGCGCACACGCACACGCAAATGGGATGTTGAAAACTACCTCCTCGTGGTACATCCTGGATAACGCTAAAATGGTCTTAAAAAAATGAATTATGGACTTTATCGAAAAAAGTTTTCTACAAAAGTTGTTAGTTTCAACATGCCGAACATTTTGGTCGAAAAGAAAAGTCGTGGTTCTATTTAAAAAAAACATGTCGGCCGTCGTATCTCCGCCAATTTGAATGTTGGACCATATTTCTTTTTTTAGAAAAATGTCCCCCTTCGAATCCTACAACTTTCATATAACTCATTTTTCAATCGGAGCACTATTTTTCGAGATAAATCTGGTGTAAGATTAAAATGGGACACCCTGTATGTACTGCTCTAGGAGAAGAAACCGTTCCAACATGTAGAGCGTCGGATTCCAACGCGTCGCGACGTCTTGAATGAATTTTAGGGCCGTTCCTTCCGTTTTTCCATCACGTAGCTGCAGTTTTTTAAGCTCGTCGGACGCCACAACGCTTCTCCTCGTCAATGCGACGATACTTTTAACCTTTCCAATCAACTCTCGTACTGCAGGCATAGATGCCAGTGCACTGGGTACGAGATGAGATACCCTGTGCGTAAAACACGGCAAATGTCTGTCTTCGCCCACCAAGTCACGTATCGCTTTTGTTATATTCGCCGCGCTGTCGGAAACGATTGCCATAATTTTTTACGGATCCAATCCAAACTCCTTGATTACAGAACTCAAGGTTTCCGCGAGATACTGAGCTGTATGATTTTCATTAAATGGAAACACTCCGATACATCCATTTTCCAGTTTGAGCTCTTCTGTGACGTAGTGGACAGTGACTCCAAGGTAACTCTGATTGCTGTTATCCGTCCAGTTGTCACATGTGAGAGAATACGCAGCGGCTTTCGCGAGTTTGGCTATAAAACGCCCCTTCAATACGTCATATCTCGCATCCAGTAGTTTCGTGACAGTTTGTCTGCTCAGAGGAACATACGATGGTGCCGCTGTTTTCAGCACGTATCGAAACCCTTCGTTTTCAATGGTGGAGAGAGGCAACTTATCAACGGCAATCATATATAAAACGGCGTTCGTCAACTTGTCGTATGTCTTGCCACCCACTATAAAAAACATAATAAAAAAATATATAGTCTTTTTAATCACCAATATATCATTTTTAATTGTATTTTATTCTAAACATACCTTTGAAAGATTTTGTTCGCTCAAACGCTTCCTGAATCGTCGGCAATTTTCCCTGTAATAAGAAATATTTTGTTTTATTTTTTAAATCTTTTTCTTTGGTTGCTTTTTGGTAGAATTCATGTTATTTGTATGTATGTATGTATTGGTATATTAGGTTCTCGTTCATCGTCGACTAAAGTTTTGTTGTTTTTGTTATTATTATTATTAATTTATATTGTTGATTTTTATAAGTATTTTTCAAGTATTTGTTTACCTGTGATTGAAACTTGATCCTTTTCGAAGGTGCTTGAGTGATATCGTCATCCGTTGATTCACTCTCGGTGTTTGAATCTGATGTCAGTTTACGTTTTCTCGTCTTCTCGTTGATCGCCGCTGCACAAAACAGTGCGTGTTTCCTGGTGAGATGTTGCGTCAAATTTGTCGTGTTGCCACTGTGCTTGCAAACTTGATTACAAAGGGTACAGCGGGCTGTCACTTCAGTCTCTTTGTCGAAGTACTGCCACACACGACTAGACTTCTTCGACCTTGAAATCGGGTAAGAATAAAAAAAACGAATTAATCGTTCAATATTATAGAAATCTCTTGTCACTGCTGCTGCCGCCATGTATACAACAATTAAGATGTAGCTGCGAAAACGCGCGACTCGAACTTTATTATTTATAATTATAGAAAATACTCACAGCACTTTCTTCTTGCTACCATCGGAACTTGCCTCCTGAGGATCCGAGTTATTCCCTTGAATCGACGACGAATCCTCCATAATCTCGATCAGCGAACTCCACTAGATTTCTACGCGATCTTGGTGGGGTGATATCCGATCACCGACTTCTAAAATAATAACATTAACAATCAAAAGTTAAAAACATGTAATTACCGTGGACGGCTACGGCTGGACTACATTTTTTAAGGTTATGTTAAGCGAGCACGGCAAGACAGGTTGCCGACGAACTAACTAGCCAAAAAAGAGCAATATAAATTATTATAAATAATTCTTACCGTCGTCGTCAGCCATTAAAAAGCGCCTGGTCACGAGAAAAAGAACGCGGAAAACACAGTGGCGAAAAATTGTCAATCGAGTGATACGTGCCGAGATCGCGGTGAGTGGCTTCGGAATTTCGGATGTTCGAGGCTGAACGGTGACGGTGAGCCCGTTCCCGATGAGGAACGGGAATGGCGGTAACGACTAACAACGAAAAACAAACCGTTAAATTTTTCACGTCACTCACATAAAAAAGCCGGCCGGCTTCTATCTTTTATGGCGCCTGTCCAGCGGCAGTTAAACGTAATACGTGAACATGCAGTGGAACGCGATATTCGAGTTCGATTTTCGATAATCGAGAGAATGCGCTTGCGCCACTTCCTCTTCCGTGTGACGCCGATTGCTGTTAGACGGCGTGGCGGTCGGCGACAGCAATAGTGAATCGAAACCTTCGATGTTACGTAAAAAAAATCGGACATCGATTAATTGAAGAGAAAAAATATCGACAAAATATCGTCGATTAATCGGACGAAAATATCGGCGCATTCGATACATCGGAAAACATCGGCCATCCCTAATTCGTATGACCTTGTGCACAAAAGAGCTTAACAGCGAAGGACCTATCACGCCGTAAACCGGTGTATTGGTACGTAATGCATCCTCTGCGAAAGCACGGGTTTCTTCGTCAGTTCGTTGGGACAATTCGCGTTCAAATGGGTAAGTCTAACGCCTTTGTTCGTATTTCCCTCTTTGTTTGCACTTTGGGCTCCCGTATTGACCATTAAATTGTGTCATATTAAGAAATAGAGCTTTCGCAGGAAGGTCGCACGTTCCACACATTATCATACCCCTCACTTTGACTGGCGCGTCTCGCGACGGAACTTGAAGCTCGACACCATCATAAATGTCTCGCAGCGCTGAGTATATCGGCCCCAAAAAAAGATTTGGCGCCGGTTTCTGTGGTCCAAACCTCAACCCAGCTAGCAAAAAATTGTCGGATTTAGTTCGTTCGACGTATGGCAGTTCATTTATACAGGGTGTAACGCAACCTATCAATAATATTGTATGGGCATGTAGATCTCGATTTTACAAACATTTTGGTACCACGGACAATGAGCTGCGTTGATAATTGGCGACGGTATTAATTTTTAAAGTTGACCAATCACAGCGCAGGTAGGCGGGGCCTCCGCTTACTACCACAGTCGAGTCACACGCACAGGCGATGACGCGCCGCTCCGCTACAGCGGCGCGCCTCACGCGCGGCGCATGTGTTGGCTGGCGTGTGTGACGCAGCCACCGTTGTGTGTGTGCGGGCGATCGATATTCGCACAACAGTTGACAGCGACGCGGCTCACCATCGATTTTCGCACGACTGCTGACAGCGGCGCGGCTCACGCACGTTCGTGGGCTTCGTTGAGCAACATTGTCGCGAAATTCAAAGAAAAAAATATCATTAAAGTCGGACAAGTTTTTGTCGAGTTTGTCGATGGAGCAGCTTAGCGGCTGGCTCCGCTCGGTTCATTGCCGAGCGCGACGACAAGACGCGGTCGATCTCTGCAAAAAAAAAAAAAAAAAATCTGGTCGAGTGGAGAATGATTTTTTCGCTGGAGCAGCTTAGCAGCTAGCTCCGCTCGGTTCGTTGCCGAGCGCGACGACAAGACGCGGTCGATCTCTGCAACCGGAAAAAAAAAAAAAAAAAAAAAAAAAAAAAAAAAAAATCTGGTGGAGAGGAGATTGATTTTTTTCGCTGTCGATATTTGTCGTCGGAGCAGCTAAGCGGCTGGCTCCGCTCGGTTCGTTGCCGAGCGCGACGACAAGACCCGGTCGATCTCTGCAACCGAAAAAAAAAAAAAAAAAAAAAAAAAATCTGGTCGAGGCGAGATTGATTTTTTCGCTGTCGATATTTGTCGTCGGAGCAGCTAAGCGGCTGGCTCCGCTCGGTTCATTCCCGAGCGCGACGGCAAGACGCGGTCGATCTCTGCTAACGAAAAAAAAAAAAAAAAATCTGGTCGAGTGGAGAATGATTTTTTTGCTGTCGACTATGTCGTTGGAACAGCTTAGCAGCTTGGCTCCGCTCGGTTCTTTGCCGAGCGCGACGACAAGACTCAGTCGATCTCTGCAAAAAAAAAAAAAAAAAAAAAAATCTGGTCGAGGCGAGATTGATTTTTTTCGCTGTCGATATTTGTCGTCGGAGCAGCTAAGCGGCTGGCTCCGCTCGGTTCGTTGCCGAGCGCGACGACAAGACCCGGTCGATCTCTGCAACCGAAAAAAAAAATCTGGTCGAGGCGAGATTGATTTTTTCGCTGTCGATATTTGTCGTCGGAGCAGCTAAGCGGCTGGCTCCGCTCGGTTCGTTGCCGAGCGCGACGACAAGACACGGTCGATCTCTGCTAACGAAAAAAAAAAAAAAAAAATCTGGTCGAGGGGAGAATGATTTTTTCGCTGGAGGAGCTTAGCAGCTGGCTCCGCTCGGTTCGTTGCCGAGCGCGACGACAAGACGCGGTCGATCTCTGCAACCGGAAAAAAAAAAAGAAAAAAAAAAATCTGGTGGAGAGGAGATTGATTTTTTTCGCTGTCGATATTTGTCGTCGGAGCAGCTAAGCGGCTGGCTCCGCTCGGTTCGTTGCCGAGCGCGACGACAAGACCCGGTCGATCTCTGCAACCGAAAAAAAAAAAAAAAAAAAAAAAAATCTGGTCGAGGCGAGATTGATTTTTTCGCTGTCGATATTTGTCGTCGGAGCAGCTAAGCGGCTGGCTCCGCTCGGTTCATTCCCGAGCGCGACGGCAAGACGCGGTCGATCTCTGCTAACGAAAAAAAAAAAAAAAAAATCTGGTCGAGTGGAGAATGATTTTTTTGCTGTCGACTATGTCGTTGGAACAGCTTAGCAGCTTGGCTCCGCTCGGTTCTTTGCCGAGCGCGACGACAAGACTCAGTCGATCTCTGCAAAAAAAAAAAAAAAAAAAAAATCTGGTCGAGGCGAGATTGATTTTTTTCGCTGTCGATATTTGTCGTCGGAGCAGCTAAGCGGCTGGCTCCGCTCGGTTCGTTGCCGAGCGCGACGACAAGACCCGGTCGATCTCTGCAACCGAAAAAAAAAATCTGGTCGAGGCGAGATTGATTTTTTCGCTGTCGATATTTGTCGTCGGAGCAGCTAAGCGGCTGGCTCCGCTCGGTTCGTTGCCGAGCGCGACGACAAGACACGGTCGATCTCTGCTAACGAAAAAAAAAAAAAAAAAATCTGGTCGAGGGGAGAATGATTTTTTCGCTGGAGGAGCTTAGCAGCTGGCTCCGCTCGGTTCGTTGCCGAGCGCGACGACAAGACGCGGTCGATCTCTGCAACCGGAAAAAAAAAAAGAAAAAAAAAAATCTGGTGGAGAGGAGATTGATTTTTTTCGCTGTCGATATTTGTCGTCGGAGCAGCTAAGCGGCTGGCTCCGCTCGGTTCGTTGCCGAGCGCGACGACAAGACCCGGTCGATCTCTGCAACCGAAAAAAAAAAAAAAAAAAAAAAAAATCTGGTCGAGGCGAGATTGATTTTTTCGCTGTCGATATTTGTCGTCGGAGCAGCTAAGCGGCTGGCTCCGCTCGGTTCATTCCCGAGCGCGACGGCAAGACGCGGTCGATCTCTGCTAACGAAAAAAAAAAAAAAAAATCTGGTCGAGTGGAGAATGATTTTTTTGCTGTCGACTATGTCGTTGGAACAGCTTAGCAGCTTGGCTCCGCTCGGTTCTTTGCCGAGCGCGACGACAAGACTCAGTCGATCTCTGCAAAAAAAAAAAAAAAAAAAAAAATCTGGTCGAGGCGAGATTGATTTTTTTCGCTGTCGATATTTGTCGTCGGAGCAGCTAAGCGGCTGGCTCCGCTCGGTTCGTTGCCGAGCGCGACGACAAGACCCGGTCGATCTCTGCAACCGAAAAAAAAAATCTGGTCGAGGCGAGATTGATTTTTTCGCTGTCGATATTTGTCGTCGGAGCAGCTAAGCGGCTGGCTCCGCTCGGTTCGTTGCCGAGCGCGACGACAAGACACGGTCGATCTCTGCTAACGAAAAAAAAAAAAAAAAAATCTGGTCGAGGGGAGAATGATTTTTTCGCTGGAGGAGCTTAGCAGCTGGCTCCGCTCGGTTCGTTGCCGAGCGCGACGACAAGACGCGGTCGATCTCTGCAACCGGAAAAAAAAAAAGAAAAAAAAAAATCTGGTGGAGAGGAGATTGATTTTTTTCGCTGTCGATATTTGTCGTCGGAGCAGCTAAGCGGCTGGCTCCGCTCGGTTCGTTGCCGAGCGCGACGACAAGACCCGGTCGATCTCTGCAACCGAAAAAAAAAAAAAAAAAAAAAAAAATCTGGTCGAGGCGAGATTGATTTTTTCGCTGTCGATATTTGTCGTCGGAGCAGCTAAGCGGCTGGCTCCGCTCGGTTCATTCCCGAGCGCGACGGCAAGACGCGGTCGATCTCTGCTAACGAAAAAAAAAAAAAAAAAATCTGGTCGAGTGGAGAATGATTTTTTTGCTGTCGACTATGTCGTTGGAACAGCTTAGCAGCTTGGCTCCGCTCGGTTCTTTGCCGAGCGCGACGACAAGACTCAGTCGATCTCTGCAAAAAAAAAAAAAAAAAAAAATCTGGTCGAGGCGAGATTGATTTTTTTCGCTGTCGATATTTGTCGTCGGAGCAGCTAAGCGGCTGGCTCCGCTCGGTTCGTTGCCGAGCGCGACGACAAGACCCGGTCGATCTCTGCAACCGAAAAAAAAAATCTGGTCGAGGCGAGATTGATTTTTTCGCTGTCGATATTTGTCGTCGGAGCAGCTAAGCGGCTGGCTCCGCTCGGTTCGTTGCCGAGCGCGACGACAAGACGCGGTCGATCTCTACTATCGAAAAAAAAAAAAAAAAAAAAAAAAAAAAAAAATCTGGTCGAGTGGAGAATGATTTTTTCGCTGTTGATATTTGTCGTCGGAGCAGCTAAGCGGCTGGCTCCGCTCGGTTCATTGCCGAACGCGACGACAAGACTTCTCTCCTTATTCTCCCCTTACTCTCCCCTTACTCTCCCCTTACTCTCCCCTTACTCACCCCTTATTCTCCCCTTATTCTCCCCTTACGCTCACTTTACTCTCACCTTCCCGCGACGACAAGACGCGGTCGATCTCTGCTACCGAAAAAAAAAAAAAAAAAAAAATCTGGTCGAGTGGAGATTGATTTTTTTGCTGTCGAATATTTGTCGTTGGAGCAGCTTACCAGCTGGCTACGCTCGGTTCATTGCCGAGCGCGACGACAAGACGCGGTCGATCTCTGCAAAAAAAAAAAAAAAAAAAAAAATCTGGCCAAGCGGAGAATGATTTTTCGCTGTCGACTATGTCATCGAAGCAGCTAAGCGGCTGGCTCCGCTCGGTTCATTCCCGAGCGCGACGGCAAGACGCGGTCGATCTCTGCTAACGAAAAAAAAAAAAAAAAAATCTGGTCGAGTGGAGAATGATTTTTTTGCTGTCGACTATGTCGTTGGAACAGCTTAGCAGCTTGGCTCCGCTCGGTTCTTTGCCGAGCGCGACGACAAGACTCAGTCGATCTCTGCAAAAAAAAAAAAAAAAAAAAAAAAAATCTGGTCGAGTGGAGATTGATTTTTTCGCTGTCGATATTTGTCGTCGGAGCAGAATAAGGGGAGAATAAGGGGAGAGTAAGGAGAGAGTAAGGGGAGAGTAAGGGGAGAGTAAGGGGAGAGTAAGGGGAGAATAAGGAGAGAAGTCTTGTCGTCGCGCTCGGCAATGAACCGAGCGGAGCCAGCCGCTTAGCTGCTCCGACGACAAATATCAACAGCGAAAAAATCATTCTCCACTCGACCAGATTTTTTTTTTTTTTTTTTTTTTTTTTTCCGATAGCAGAGATCGACCGCGTCTTGTCGTCGCGCTCGGCAACGAACCGAGCGGAGCCAGCCGCTTAGCTGCTCCGACGACAAATATCGACAGCGAAAAAATCAATCTCGACTCGACCAGATTTTTTTTTTTTTTTTTTTTTTTTTTTTTTTTTTTTCGGTTGCAGAGATCGACCGGGTCTTGTCGTCGCGCTCGGCAACGAACCGAGCGGAGCCAGCCGCTTAGCTGCTCCGACGACAAATATCGACAGCGAAAAAAATCAATCTCCTCTCCACCAGATTTTTTTTTTTTTTTTTTTTTTTTTTTTTTCCGGTTGCAGAGATCGACCGCGTCTTGTCGTCGCGCTCGGCAACGAACCGAGCGGAGCTAGCTGCTAAGCTGCTCCAGCGAAAAAATCATTCTCCACTCGACCAGATTTTTTTTTTTTTTTTTTTTTGCAGAGATCGACCGCGTCTTGTCGTCGCGCTCGGCAATGAACCGAGCGGAGCCAGCCGCTAAGCTGCTCCATCGACAAACTCGACAAAAACTTGTCCGACTTTAATGATATTTTTTTCTTTGAATTTCGCGACAATGTTGCTCAACGAAGCCCACGAACGTGCGTGAGCCGCGCCGCTGTCAGCAGTCGTGCGAAAATCGATGGTGAGCCGCGTCGCTGTCAACTGTTGTGCGAATATCGATCGCCCGCACACACACAACGGTGGCTGCGTCACACACGCCAGCCAACACATGCGCCGCGCGTGAGGCGCGCCGCTGTAGCGGAGCGGCGCGTCATCGCCTGTGCGTGTGACTCGACTGTGGTAGTAAGCGGAGGCCCCGCCTACCTGCGCTGTGATTGGTCAACTTTAAAAATTAATACCGTCGCCAATTATCAACGCAGCTCATTGTCCGTGGTACCAAAATGTTTGTAAAATCGAGATCTACATGCCCATACAATATTATTGATAGGTTGCGTTACACCCTGTACTGAGATAAAAAGGCCAGATTTGATAACCCGAAGATTTAAATAGAGGCACGCCGTCTGAATTCCACGTAAATAAAATGTTATCAGGGTTTGAGAGGAAACCATTACCGTCACTCAGCTCTTTATATACGGTGCCGTCGTAAATATCCTCAAACTTAGCTTCGTTCATCTTTCGACGATTAAAACGGTGCTGCAGACTCTCATAAAAACCCCGACATTGAAAAAGCACGTTCAGTTGACGCAAAATCGGGATTTCTATGAAGTACGATACGTCTTGTGCTGTATTACACGCTTTGCAAACACTATTTTTTGTTACGAGACATGTGATACAGGCAGAGCAGAAATAATGCGGAAGTGTTGGCGAAAAAGGTATACGCTTGATTTTATGAGGTTCGGTTGGAGGCAGTGCAGGGATATCAACGACAGGACATTGCAGAGCGCTGAGCCTGTTAGATTGTTACACAGCACGAACGTCAGGATCGACACCATGCTTTCGCCTAACGTAATTGTTGCTCCTGCGTAGATGGGCTCATAAAAGTCTCTCGCATCTACTTCACCGTCGCCGAATTCGAGATCCTCATCATCGCAGTTCATGTTAATAAAGCCGTCATCCACTTCTCTTCGGAAATCATGTAATAAAATAGTAACAATTTTACTAATAATCGGGAGCCTAGTGGAAAAACGTCTGTCTTTTATTCCTGCGGAAGACTTGAACCGAATTTGTAATATTTTAGATAAATAGTTTGACTATTGTTGAATGCAGTTTGTGAATAAAAACGGCATCAGGAAAAAAAAATAACCGAGAAAAAAATTCTGGGGGAAAAAGAATTCGCGAAAAAATTGGACAAACGTCACGATGGAATCGACATCTACGAAAAATGTGATTCCGTCGGTCTTTATTTCGTTCGGCCTTATTTTCTAGATGCGATGAAAAAAGTCTTAAGGGATTGTGATAGGTAGAATACGTGGGGACTTCACCTTGCTCTTCCCACCTGCCTTCCTTACAGCCTTACGTGCACCTTTCAGAGCTGACTTGATTACCTCACGAGAATCACGGTTTGATATTATCGTTTCTTAGCAGCACCAATTATGCTTTTCAGTGTTATAGCTTTCGGATTTTTTTTCTTCAAACCCATACCAAATTTTGTTTTTGCCTTCATCATATTAGCCACACTCCAGGCGGCAGCTTTTTCCGCGAGACCGGCGTCTTTAGCGAGAACACGCTTCCAAGCTTGCTCGGCGAGCAGTTTATCAGCGGCCGGTCTTAGTGCAGGATTTTCTCGACTCTTCGAGTAGGCGATGTCGTGCTCCTTGCAAGCGGCGTCAAGATACGGGCGTCAAGTGGATTGACGCCCGGATCACCACGAGCGAGACGTTTTTTTAACTTCGTGCCGGGGCCACAGTACTGATAGCCCGGCAGATGAAGCTCGAAAGGGAGATTATTTATGAGTCTGTTGACTAAACCTCTACCTTTCTTTTTTCTATTTTTGTCTTGCATACGTGTAGGTATAATCATACTCGACGAAAAAAAAATCTCAACTACAATTAATTGTTTCGGGTGTGCGCTCTACGAAGAACAACTTCTAACTAAGCTATTGTCTTTATAAGGAGAGGTATTTATATCGATTCGTTCAGTTCCATCGGCAGCCCTTTTTTCCTACACATTTTTATACAACACACTGTCGTTCCTACACATCGGTTTCTCCACAAAGTCTATCCTGCAAGCGACGTTT
Source organism: Pimpla rufipes (assembly GCA_963932165.1). Classification (NCBI taxonomy): domain Eukaryota; kingdom Metazoa; phylum Arthropoda; class Insecta; order Hymenoptera; family Ichneumonidae; genus Pimpla; species Pimpla rufipes. The sequence continues at coordinate 53,852 of CAWVQF010000005.1, read as the reverse complement.
TGTATACATTTTTTAACATCACACGAGTTTTACAATACATTTCGGTACTACACATTTTGATTCTACACATTTATTCCTATACAATCCGTTCGAACACACTTAGTTTACCGCGCAAACCGATGCATCACATTCGTAGATGTAGTGAGTAGAAAAAAAGGGAACGCCAGAAAAACATCTTCCAACGTCGGGCAAAGGTCTGCCACGCTACATGATCGCTAGGAAAAGAAGTAAAATGGACTATGTTTATTGGGATGATCCTAATGAATTAGTGGAGCGACTGCGATTGCTTGTCGCCTCCCCCAAACGGCTGGAAATTCCAGTTATTCTAATTAAATTATTTCAATCATCGAGGAACTGCGAGAAGCTGAAATTATGTGTTAATGATGATGAGAAACTTTCAGAGCTCAGTCTTATTCCGACAGTCAGAATGAGCGTTGACGTGTTTGGTCGACAATTGTCGAACAGAGCTGCGGCTAAGGGGGTTAGTGTTGGCATTCGTGGGCTTCAGGGTAATGGATTTAAATTGACACCTGATGGTCAATACGATTTGGATAATAGATGATTATGTAATGTTGGCGATCCCAAAGAGCCAAACGATGCCATACCTGTGCGAGTAATGCAAAATGCTGTGCAACAAGAAATTCAACATATGTATAAAATGACATCCGCTTTGCGAAATGATATGGAAGATCATTATATTATAATCCAAGTCTTATAATCCGAGGTCAAGGATCACTCGAAGAATCAACGTATTGATTTTGAAACACTACAAGAGCTGACAACTCAAAATTCTCAAATCATTGCTCATCTGGACGACAGACTGCGAACATTAGAAAGATCTAGCGTTAATGAGAAAAACTACAAGTTAATGGTGCGAGGTCTCGAGACGACTGTCAACGATCAATTGAAACGTCTCGCATCAGACAATAAAAACGGACAAGCATTATCTTTCCGTAACTCTCAAGTGATCGCTCTTTTGGACGAACGATTGCATACACTGGAAAATGGACAAGAAAAAGAACGCACTGGTGGAAGAACTTCATAGAGCTACTAGGCGAAATTGCCCACGCCGTTGTGTGAAAATTCGTGGCTTGGATGAGACCTGGCAAGCTGCTCTTGTGGACATGTCAGCGTACGCGCGATTTAACAATGGATATCAATTTATGTTAACCATTATCGACATTTTCTCCAAATTTGCTTGGGCTGTAAAAATGAAGAGTAAAAGCGGCAAGGATACCGCGAATGCAATGAAATCTGTATTTCTCCAGGGTCGTGTACCGAAAAACTTACACGTCGATTGAGGCAAAGAATTTTATAATAGTGAATAAAGTGCTCTTTTACAACGTTATAACATTAAACTCTACTCAACGTTCAGTAATCTTAAAGCATCGATCTGTGAACGCTTCAATCGTACTCTCAAGAGTAAAATGTGGAAGCAGTTTAGTTTACGCGGCACTTACAAGTGGACAGACATCTTACCTGACTTGATGTTAACTTATAACAGTGACAAACATCGTACGATCAAAATGAGACCCAAAGATGTCACGAGAAAATATGAGAAAGAACTTTTATGCAATGTATACAGGAATAATCAGGTCAATCGTACCCAAAAAATAAAATATAAAGTGGGTGATAAAGTACGTATAAGCAAGTTCAAGCACGTTTATGAAAAAGGTTATACACCAAATTGGACAACGGAAATTTTTACAATAAGCCAAGTACGAAATACCGATCCTGTAACGTACAAGCTTGTGGACTATCAGAATCAGCCAATCGAAGGTGGTTTCTATCAAGAAGAACTCACCAGTGTTAAGAACGCTGACATTTATCTTGTGGAAAAAGTGCTCCAAACGCGAGGAAATCAGCTTTATGTAAAATGGTTAGGATTTGATGATTCACATAACAGTTGGATAAACAAATCTGATATGTAGAGGTGTTTTGAAAAATAAAAAACAAAGAAAAATATATTTATCGTTTTTTTATTTCTTTCGATGTATATTTTACAACAATATTTATGAATGAACATTTTGATTCTCCGCTTTCTTATTATGAGTTGACTTTCGATGACGACTGGAACAGTTGTCGTCAGTTTTATGATCATCCGCGTTTGACGGTTTTTCTTCCTCTCTTTCCTTGTCCCGTGTCGCTTCACGTTTTTTTTCTTTCTCCTTAATGCGAAGTTGGCGTCTTCGTTCCTTTTCTTCGGCTCGTAAGCGAGCGAGTATTTGACGTCTCCGTTGAAGTATCGTCGCTATGGTCTGTTCAGGGAGAGGAAGTTTTCGAATCCACCTCGAACACGGTAAGATGAACTTTTTCTCCTCAGCCATTTCTTGATGAATCAATATCAGTGAAAAAATCACTTTGAATATTGTACGAAAGAGCTCAATTTCTTCTAACGATTCTCGAAAAAAAATTCGCACAAGTGTATCGTATTATCTCCTTGAAACAGAATGATTCGGTCCGTTTTCCGCGCGACAGTTTTATACCCACATTTGCTCCGTCTCACTCGGATATTACGCAATTTATGAACCTTAAAAAATAAGATTAATTTCTTCTGTCTCAATGAATCTTAAATTCTACCGAAATACAATTCCCCTCGGATCACATCTTCCAGAGAGACGAAAGATTGTTTATGTAACACAATATCCCTCACGTCTTCTTCACCGAACGCCCCCCCCCCGTCCCCCCTCTCACCCACTCGCGCGCGCACATGTGTGAATACGCGTGAAACCCCCCACCATCGGGGCAACCGACAGTTACGGCGTGTACGTGTGACACGCACACGAAGTGATCCAGAAGGCCCACTGTTTAACTACTCAAGCAAGAGCAACTGAGGGAATATTTGTTGGATACTCGGAAACTTCGAAAGCGTATCGCATTTGGATTCCTTCTGAAGGAAAAATTCGAGTGTCAAGAGACGTCAAGTTCTTCGACGAATTCGAAAGCGATAATAAATACGAAGATTGCGTAACCGAGACAACCTTGAACGATCGATACCAGCTCTTGAATAACGAAGATGAAAAAGTCATGAACAAACAGACCGAGATTGGTGCAAATCTACCTGTTCCAGTTGAAGAGCACGGTGTTCGAGAATATTTACCAAATGAGCCAAATCAAGACGATGCCGAGCTCAACGAACCGAACTTACAGGACGACGCAGGCATCCAGCACATCGATCCGGAACAACGTCCGGAAAACAACGAGATCAATCAGGAACTCATTCCGATCAACGAACACAACATTGACGAAATCGTAGACCTAGGACTCGCAGGAAGGCGAGGACCAGGACGACCTCGGAAATTGTATACCGGGAAGCCAGGTCGACCAAAGAAACTGTACCACATAGTCGGCGGCGGCAGCGTTGATAAAAATGATATCGACGAAGAAGCTCAAAACAACGAGAACACTGTGCACCTGTCGTGGTGGCGTTCAGCTGAGAGCGCAGCTCCTCAATGCCCCGATCCACCATCGCATCGGTCACGCGACGGGCGCCGTCCCTGCGGGGTCCATTAAACTGTCGTCGGGGCCGCCGAACGCGGTATCCCGGACGGTGTTGGCGCCGAAGGGCGCGCGCAAGCTGGCAGCTAGCGCTGCCTCTGCGGCCGCTAGTAGTCGCCCTGTCAGCGAGTTTTCCAGCAGGGCCCGCCGGGTCCGGAAGGTGATATCGTGGACCGCGGCCTCTAATCCGGTGGTCGGAGTGACGGGCTCAGCCGGCAAGGTCGAGTCCTCGGAATTCGCCCTCCTCTTCGGCAACGAGGCACGACCTCCGGGCATGTGTTGGCCCCCCGGGACTACCCGCGCTTCCCCTCGCGTTTATTTAATTTTTTTTTTTAAATTATGTTGGACAGTGGTTGGTGTTAGCCTGGCCTCCTGTCTTTCGCGAATTAATACTGTGAATCCGCGTAAGTTGCTATAAACTTATTTGGATTCACGAGTAAGGGTCTCGATTTTTGTTTAACGAGAGATCTGTGCTCGCGGGCTCAGTCCCACGGGTTTACGCGATTTTTTTTTTTTAGTTCGGAACATTTTTGGCTCTGGTTTTTTTTCTTTAGGCTTGCACATGTACTTCAGTAATCGCCACTTACAGTTTCAGCATCCGCCCCATGGCGCTGTTGGTCATCAGGGCTGTCGTCCTCGGTGACGTGTTGGCCTGGACGTTGACCCCTGGCTGCGGCGTCTGGATTTCCTTGGTCGGCCCGATCGTCCTCTCTCGCCGGCGGTCCTCGGCCGACGAGCGTATCGGTCGCGTCCTTCCGGTCGCGCTTCCGATCGTCTGACGATCTGACGACTGCGTGTCAGACCGCACCAGGTCCTTTGCCCCAACGTCTGCGTGTCGGGTTTGACTCTGGGTTTTTCGTGCGAGGGAATTGTGGCCCCTCGACACGAGATCTTTCGCCTCAAGATTATCTTCGTGGCGTGTCCGGTTCGCTTACGGCAGATCCCACCGCTGCCACCAAAATGTTGTGCCCGGCGACTTGGTAATTGATCAAGTTACGAGTCGAAGGGTAATTATTTATTTTATCGGGATTGTTTGCTGATTAAAGAGTTGGACTCACGCGAACTCGGGTTTACCTTAAAGACAATTTATTTGAAGAAATATATTTCTGATTTACGTTACAGTTTGTTAATTCCAGTTACTAGTTTCTACTTGTTTTACAACGTGAGGGTACCCGAGTCTAAGACGAGCCTGACTGCTCGGCTCCGAGTCTCTTTCTAGACTGTCGGTGAATTGCAGTGGATCACTTACGTGCGAAAATCGGTGCGTAAGCATTTCGTGTCGATCGCTCCATTTCGACATCGGCGAATTCCGGCACGCGTTCAAACGTTCACCCCGACCGGGCGTTCGATTGAAGCAATGGAAATTTCTTCATTGCCTCGTCATGAAATTGAAATATTCCGGGGTGCAACAGTCCATTAAAATAAGTTCGGGACAGAAACTAATTTTACATAGTTCAGAGTGTTATTTATTTGACCCGATAAGCTCGCCGAACAATGTCGGATCCCTGTGTTACGTCATGACGTAACGTTGAACATTTTTACGATAATAAATAAATCTTTGTGCCTAGTAAATCTGGTAGGACCAATGGTAAAAGTATTCCGGGATAAAGAAGAAAAAAATCGATAAGCGTTTCAATAAAAAGTAGTGATGCGAGTGTCTATTTTACCGATCATCGGGCAAATGATTCTCCGGTAAGGAGCAGTGTTGGGAGCACGCTCTCAGGCTGCCCGCTTAAAGGCTGCCCCCTCTCAGGCCGCCGCCGGGGACGCCCACGCAATGCTTGAAGCCCGTTCGTTCACTGTACGTACAGCGCCGAGGGGTTCTCATACGGCATGCGCGGTAATAAGTAAAAGAAAATTATTAACCGCTCTGTGCGAATCGATGGTATGACAACTCGCATCCACCATGGGCCTCGGAAAAACGCGTGTATTATCACGCGCCGCTAAGCCAAAAATAAATAAATAAAGGAACGTTTAACGGAATCCGTAAAATAAGATGCATGTTGGGGACTAACGTCTGGCGAACCCAAAATATTAAGCACAATGATTAAGCCTCAATAGATATCCTAACCTTACATTGAAAATTCATTGGTCGTAGAATAATTACTACTACTATTTAATTAAAGGTTAAATAATGGAAATTATATGAAAAAATGCAGAAACAACAATAAATTATATTAATTGCATCGCATAAATATGCAGTAAAATTAATAATGTTCATTTATATAAAAAAATGACTCTTGTAATTATTAAACACTATTAGTTTCAAGTCTGCCCATACTATTAGTTTAACAAACAGATTAGCATTAACACTAGATTAATTTAGTCAAAAACAGGGGAAATACGATTATGGACTTACATAGTCCACCAAAAAAAAACAATTAATTATAATTATTAATACTTCGCGATAATTACGTGCGAATAATTATAACAAAAATCGTAAAAAATATCAGTAGGAAATATAAAGGAAACAGCTCGTGTACAATAAAGGAACGAAACGCGGTCTAAGGCCGAACGATGCGCCGAACGCCGCACGTTGTAATGATTTCTTTTATATATGATTTTAAATTTATTTAATTCTTTAATTTATGCTAGGTGACTCTATCTTTAAATAAATAATTGCGTGCAAAGTTAAATATTGTGTAATGTAAATAAAAAATATTCCACCTAATAAAATGATTATTAACGAAGGAATTTGTAATATAATCATGCTCTCATTTTATCATATAAATACTAACAATTCGAATGGACATTACTCACAAATAGAAATAAATTAGAAGCATACACAGAAATGACGATTACCTATATATATTTTTCTTTTATTTGATTTTTGATTTTCACTTTAATATATATATATATTCAATTCTTGTTCATATCGTCTCGGCTATTTATTATCTTTTCCTTTATCTTATATTTTAATTTTTTAGTCAATAAATTTATATATTTTCGTTCAATTTAATTTATTAATTTAATACCATCATACCGCTTATTACCATTGTTTAAAAATATTCTTTGTCAATATTACGATTCTATATTTTGACACAATATACTTATCTTTTAATTATAGCCGATTTCTATTCCGCTCGTCAAATAATGTTTTAAGTGTCGATGATAAATACAATAATATAATTAATTTAGATTTTATCTCGTGCGTCCACGAGGTAAACTTGGCAGTCTATTTACAAAGTATTCACGGTGATGGTTCGAGGAAAAGTGCTCGAGCCTTCGAGTGCGCCGAGGCTCGTCGTCCCGAATTCGTGTAATTCCGATAATCTCCGAAATTACACGAAGTTACGATCGACGACCGTGATGCTCGATTATAATTTGGCGGGAGTTTGAATTTCGCGTTGTATATTAATACATTCTATTACATTATCCCCCTATTTTGGGTGCATCGTCTAAGATGAAGGCAAAATTATTATTTCTTTCCAAACATCCGTCCACACACACACACATTCATTGACTCCACCCCTTTAAGGGTCTCGTCCTACCATAATCCTAATTAACCTAATTATGTATTACATTTATTTGTACATATATGTTCAGTCTTTTAATATTTTTACAATGCTGATTGTTTATAAATATTTACAATTAATTGATGAGGCATCTCTTTACAATTGGTCAATAGAAATTCAGGTTAACATGATTTCTTATTCATTCAGTTGGTGATTGGCAGGTGGTATTTTCTTAAGCTCGTTCGGTTATAAATTCCTAATATTTTATTTTCTTTTAGATGTCCTAATTCGAAAGCGTTAGTACCTATTATTCGAACTATTTTGTAGGGCCCTTCGTATAGGTGAAAAAATTTGTGTGTAACTCTATCTGTTTGACTCGATAGATGCGGTACGCGTAAGAGAACTAAATCATTAGCTTTGAGATCTAAAGGTCGTCTCGATTTTTGACCCTTTTGGCGACGAGTGAAATTCATAAATATCCGCTCCTTGGCATGTCGTATTTTTTCTTCGTGCGTATTATCATTATCTGGCGGGTAATTAATTATTTTATAAATATCATCTTTTGGTTTTTTACCATAATGCAATTCGTATGGAATAAAACCTGTACTGCAATGAGTGGTATAATTCAGTAGATTTTCAATTTTCGGTATATATTTCATCCATTTTGTGTGCTGGTCAGCGCAAAAGGTACGGAATAATCTTCCTAATTCTCTCATTATCCTCTCGGTTGGATTTGATTGGGGATGTCTGATTGACGAATGCACAACTTTTATTCCTATTGCTTCTAATTCTCTTTTCCATGCGGCGGAGGTAAATTGTGAACCATTATCAGCTAGAATTCTCTTCGGTTTTCCAATATTCGGAACATAATCGTCAAAAATCTTTTTTAGAACGATACGAGTTGTTGCTCGCTTAATAGGATATAATTTCACCAATTTTGAAAATGCATCGAGTACCACGAAAATGTATTGCACACCTCCAATTGAGGTAGGCAATGGTCCATAAAAATCAACTGTAATTAAATCGTTTGGATGTTCCGAACGTACAAGACAATAGTCTCCTTCAACAGCTCTGGAATAATGCTTAACCCGTTGACACATGTCACATCTTAAAATGAATTTTTTAACATCGCGGCTCAAACCTTTCCAGTAGAAATATTTTTTAAGATGTGATATTGTCTTAAACACTCCTAAATGTCCCAGTCTACAATGCTCCGTAATAATTACGCGTTCTCGTGTTGATTTTGGAATTATTATTGTCCAATTTAAATTTGCGTGAGTTTTGTGAAACCATATACCTTTGTATTTTTTATATTCCTCATTATTTTCGTCTCGTGCTTCTAATTGTATAATTTCCTCATCTTGTTGTTGTAAATTGATTATATTTCTTAATTCCTTATTTAATTCAGAATTTCTTTCCAGCTGACAAATGATTGTGAATGCATTATTTTCTTGCACATCTTCGTTAATCGTAGTAAACAGACGAAGCATCGATATTAAAATTGAATTTTGTTCCTCTTTGTGAAACGTTCGATTTGGATTTCTGCTGAAGAAATCAGCAACAATATTTTCACTCCCTTTGCAATATGATACTTCGAACATGTATTCTTGTAACGTCAAGCACCACCTGGACAATCGAGCGGTACGAAACAATGTTTCTCGAAGAAATGTAAGGCCTTTATGATCGGTTATGATTTCGAATGGTTTACAGAGTAAATAAGTTCTGAATTGATCTACCGCGTATACGATAGCCAAAAGCTCTTTCTCCGTAGTAGTATAATGAATTTCGGCTGAATTCAGACATCGACTAGCTACCGAAATTAATCGGTGATTTTGTTCATCGTCGATTTGATATAAAATGCCTGATATCCCCCTATCCGACGCGTCAGTTTGCACTTTAAAGATTTTATTTGGATAATAATGTGATAACTCGACTGCTTTCAAAAAATTATTCTTTAATTCCGTAAACGCTTTTGAATGTTCATTTGTCCAATGCCATCGAGTGTCATTTTTCAAAAGTGAGCGAAACGGATCCAAATAATAAGCATGAAATATGCTGAAGCGGCGATAATAATTGCAGACGCCCAAAAATTTTTGGAGTTGCAACTTATTATTCGGCTCTTCGAATTTTAATATATTTTCAAGCTTTTTCGGGTCCGGTACGATTCCACTGGGTGTTAAAATGAATCCCAAAAAAGATACTGATGTCTGGCAAAACGCAGCTTTACTCAATTTTAACGTAAAATTGTTTTGTAATAATTTTTTAAACAGAAATTCGAGATGTTGTAAGTGTTTATCAAAACCCTTTGATGTAATTAAGAGATCATCTACGTATGTGGTAATATAATCATTCATTTCGTCGCCTAATGCTAAACTCAATGCTCGAATAAATCCACTGCCTGCTGTTTTTAATCCAAAAGGAATTCTACAAAATTGATATAGGGTTGATCCATGTAAAAATGCTGTGTAATGTCGCGAGTCTTCCGCTAACGGAATTTGCCAGTAACCACACGTGAGGTCGAGCTTAGACATTATATCTATTCCGTGAAAGTTTTGCATCAAATCTTCGATGCGTGGTGGAGATTCATTATCTCCTTGTATAGCGTTATTTAAAAATCGTGCATCCAAACAAACTCGAATTTTTTCGTCTGGTTTACGAACAATTCGAAGTGGATTACAATACGGGCTAGTCGACCTTTCAATTATGCCCGCTTCCAACATGTTTTTAATTTCTTTATCCACTGCTTCGCGATAGGCTAACGGAATAGGATACGAATGGCGAATATATGGTTTAGACGTAATTGGAATTATTTTATGTTCGTATATAGTCGTACAACCGGGCTTGTCAGAAAAAATCTCTCGATATTTTATTAATAAATCCATTACGGCACGAGACTGATCCGGACTTCTATCTGTTAGCATTCGCGCGACAGTTTCCAGATTATCAGAGAAGATTTGTGTCGCATCGTTATTATTAATTGACATATTCTTACTTTTGTGATTGTAATACAAATCACATATATTATACAGCTTTTCATCTTCGGTTATATCCACCAATTCACAAATCGACTCCAAATTTTGATTATTCTCAATTGCTTCAGATTTATCGCAATTATTCTTGACTTCTACGATTTCAACATTTTGATTTTCAATTTCAGCATTAATTGCCTCAATCATAAGTTGTGAAGTCTCACTCGGTGCTTGTTTACCGGATGAAGTATCCTTTATGCAATTGATGGTATTATTAACCTTTTGGTTTGACACAATGATATAAATATCGATTGTCCTTTTATCGATGACGGACACAATTCTCTCCGATGCTCCGGACTCAAACAAGACAGAACCAGAATTCACTCTCGTTCCATATAAATAAATTGCCATTTCATCATAACAAATTCTGGCTTTATTCTTGTGAAGCCAATCATTTCCCAATATTATGTCTGATGACAAGTACGGTATTACTAGGAAAATGTGTCTAATTACCCGTCCATCTATTATTGTTTCCACCATTATTTGTCGAGTAACGGTTGTCTTTTTCTTTCCAACCGCGACCGTTACAGAGATATTAGATACTGGCATTTCCTCTAGGGTAATAATCTTTGATAATTTGTTATAGAAATTCTCTGACACACACGTTACTTGACTTCCTGTATCAACCAGAGCAGTAAATACGTTCTTTGCTAATATTACCTTTAATCGCGGAGAAAGCGGTATGTTCGGCAATAATTGACCAGGCTGATTTCCATCTTTTCCATCTATGCCCTTTTTTAGGTCCTCTACAAAATCATAAAAGTTCCGACACGACACGGGACCACTTTGTGTCTCATCCGAACTTAGTTTAAATGATTCGTATTTACTGAATTAGTCATTGAAGCAATAGCCGCGCCACTCGATTGTGGATCGTTTGTTTGATTATTTTGAAAACTTGGTGGTGGAATTCGAGTATCCGGTAATAAATACCCTGAGTTACGATGAACCGGTGGTGGACCACAATATTGAGATTGTAACGTATATCCGTGAGGATTCTGATACCTCGAACTCTGATTACTACGATTTTGGTAATTATTCGCACGAGCACTATAATTATGTTGATAATTTAGTGGAACGTTTGACGATATTTGCATATTATTGATTCTATTCGAAGGTCCTGGTTTGTTATAATTATTCGCCGCATTGTTATTCCTCCAATCTTTGTTCTTTTCCGTATTTTCCCACTCATTATTTGTACTATCCAACCGAGCAAGAGATTGAGCAATAGAATCGGTATTTGCAAAATCTAATGTTGATAATGTTGTCTGAATTTTGTATGGAAATTGTTGTATTATCTGATAGTTCACCTCATACGACGATAAAGGGGGTTCAAAGTATTTTGTCTCTTGTAATTGTTTGAAAAAATATGATTGGAGCGAGCTTTCTTTCCATTTGAATTTGCGAGATTGCCATTGATTTTTGAATCGCACTTGAACGGGTATCGAATAAAATTCCGACCTAAAAGCGAATTTGAAAACCTCAAACGTCGTCAAAGCATGTTTATTAATGTCAAACCACACTTTCACCCTGCCCTCAAGAAAACTTTCAATTACGAGCATTTTATGTTCAGTCTTAACATTTTTGAATTTAAAAAATTGTTCAATATCTTCCAGAAAAATCAATGGGTTCTTTTCTTCAACAAATTTCGGTGTTTTGATGTTAATTTGTAAATACTGCAAATGACTAACCAGCCCACTCACCAACTGATCACCTATTTCATTATTTTGTTGATTATTAACGTTTCGTTGACCAACTGCATTTTGTCGAACTTCAGCATTTCGTTGAGCTGCGGCGTTTTGTTGAGCTTCGTCGTTTCGTTGATCAGCGACATTTTGTTGAACCACGGGATTTTGTTGCTGTTGTAATAGCTGCTGTTGTTGCTCACGCAGACGTTGTAGTTTGATTGATAATTCTTCAATCCGTATTTGCGCCTCTCGCAGTTGCCGTGCCTCATCGCTTAACTGCGACAGGTTCTCCTCTGAATTCAGCATTTCGTCCGATTCTCTGCTAGTATTTGAAATTCTATTAGGTTTCTTATTGCCTTTCGAAATATCACCTATTGTTCGCTTGACCGATTTCTTATTTGTTTTGATTGTAACTGGTGTCGTATTGTTCGACTTTAGTCGCGAACGCGTGATACGAGGTGAAGTTAAGACTCTGTTGTTCTTTTTTGTAGACATGAACGCTAACGGTCGCGATCGTGCCTCTAGTTGGGCGCCATTTATGTAATGATTCCTTTATATATGATTTTAAATTTATTTAATTCTTTAATTTATGCTAGGTGACTCTATCTTTAAATAAATAATTGCGTGCAAAGTTAAATATTGTCTAATGTAAATAAAAAATATTCCACCTAATAAAATGATTATTAACGAAGGAATTTGTAATATAATCATGCTCTCATTTTATCATATAAATACTAACAATTCGAATGGACATTACTCACAAATAGAAATAAATTAGAAGCATACACAGAAATGACGATTACCTATATATATTTTTCTTTTATTTGATTTTTGATTTTCACTTTAATATATATATATATTCAATTCTTGTTCATATCGTCTCGGCTATTTATTATCTTTTCCTTTATCTTATATTTTAATTTTTTAGTCAATAAATTTATATATTTTCGTTCAATTTAATTTATTAATTTAATACCATCATACCGCTTATTACCATTGTTTAAAAATATTCTTTGTCAATATTACGATTCTATATTTTGACACAATATACTTATCTTTTAATTATCGCCGATTTCTATTCCGCTCGTCAAATAATGTTTTAAGTGTCGATGATAAATACAATAATATAATTAATTTAGATTTTATCTCGTGCGTCCACGAGGTAAACTTGGCAGTCTATTTACAAAGTATTCACGGTGATGGTTCGAGGAAAAGTGCTCGAGCCTTCGAGTGCGCCGAGGCTCGTCGTCCCGAATTCGTGTAATTCCGATAATCTCCGAAATTACACGAAGTTACGATCGACGACCGTGATGCTCGATTATAATTTGGCGGGAGTTTGAATTTCGCGTTGTATATTAATACATTCTATTACAACGTGACACACATGGTAGCATAACGCAATGGGTTAGACAATGATAAAAAAAACTCATTAATCGATTGTCCTCGTAATAAATAGAGATAAATTTGGAAACGGATAATACGACCCTTTGCATTAAAATATGAGCAATCTAATTATTATAATAAATTGCTGAAATTTGACTTGTATCAGCAAGTAAATTAGAGGAAAGTAATATAGAGCAAGAAGGATAGAAAGAAATCGATTGAAATATGATCCAGAATAAGAAGAAGCAACACCACGATTAGTCGTCGGAAGAGACAATGCACGACCGTTTCCCGTGCCTTCGAGATAGTATTAGGGCATTGATGTGCTTCCGTAAATCTTCCCACTTGTAATGGGCGAGATGCATTTTTATAAGTATGCGTGATCCAGAATCATATAAAAACGGCGACTCTTGAGGGTCTAAAGTCAGTAATAGTAGTCAGGCAGTAATAGCAGTAATCAGCGAGTAGTCCAGTCCAGTTGAGTTCAGCAGTTCCACCAGTTCGACGAGTCCAATCAGCCCAGCGGTATTAATTTTTCGCTTCGTCAACGGTAACAAACTCCTACATTCTCGTCAACTATTGGACTTAGAAAAATTCAATCTTTGTCCATTGAACTTATAAAATTCGCATTTATACATCTTCGGACTTATAAAAACTTACACTGTTACATCGTTGGACTTAGAATTTTTTTTTTATCAAGCTTGGACTTTGAAAATTTTTAATCGAACTTGGACTTAGAATCTTTTTATCAAAACTGGACTTTGAAAATTTTAATCGAACTTGGACTTAGAATCTTTTTATCAAGCCTGGACTTTGAAAATTTTTAATCGAACTTGGACTTAGAATCTTTTTATCAAACCTGGACTTTGAAAATTTTAATCGAACTTGGACTTAGAATCTTTTTATCAAGCCTGGACTTTGAAAAATGTTAATCAAACTTGGACTTAGAAACTTTTTATCAAGCCTGGACTTTGCAATTTTTTTTACTTAATCGAACTCGGACTTTGAAATATTTATTTGATTCTGGACTTTGACATTTTTAACGAGTTTGGACTTTGAATTTTTTTATGTGACTTCAGACTTTAAAATTTTTACTCGAATCTGGAGTTTGAAATTTTTAACGAGTTTGGACTTTGAATTTTTTTTATGTGACTTCAGAGTTTGAAATTTTTACTTGAATCTGGAGTTTGAAATTTTCAACGAGTTCGGATTTTGAATGTTTCAATGAATTTGGACTTCGAAGATTTTTAGTTAAACTTTCAACTTTAAAAATTATAATTGAGTTTAGACATTGAAATTTCTAATTGAGTTTAGACATTGAAATTTCTAATTGAATCTGAACTTTGAAAATTCTTAATTGAATCCAAACTTTAAATTTTGGTGTGTTGTTTAGTACTGTTAGATGAGATTGTTTCCTTTATTATATTCATTTCCTTTTTTTTTCATACCAAATACTGTATACCAAAGTTGTAAAGGGAATATCGAACAACCATTTATTACACGAAAGTGCCTTAAACACTTTCAAATAAATATCAAAGTATTATCCTACGAAATAAGACAGAATATTTTTACTACCGACGAGTTCAAATATTCCACCCGGCGCGGCCTGGGTCACGGGCTGCCGGGGCTCTGGTTTGACGAATAAATTAACAACGAATAAATTAAAGAAACTAATTGGTTGTTGAGCGCCAGTTGGTTTTCCGAAACCAATAAAATATTATTAACAATTTCTTTTGGCTAGCCGCGGTTTGCACGGGGTTCCGCTGGAGGACCCGAGGGGAAATTGCAAGGATAAGCGAAAGAAAAGAAAATCAGTTGACGAATTTATGACTTACAGTTTCCGGTTTATTTTGACGAACAACGAGCCCGCTCGACGTGGTCGTCGATTCTTCCACCCCGGATGTCGGTGGTCCACAATTTCACAATTACACGAAATATTGACGAATTATTATCCTCGAGAACACAAAGTTAATTAACTAAATTCAATTAAACTTATCGGCTAAATAGAGCGAGACTCCTCGAGGATTTTATATTGACTGCCTGTGACAGAGGCCCGCAGGACAGTGTCGATCTCGCTTCGATCGCGCGCCGCTGCGCGTTATGCGTGACACGCTTCGACCCGACCCTTCGCCCTAATTGGTCGATATCGGTGATCTATTTCGCCGCGGCGCGATGTCGCAGCCAGCGTCTTCGCTATGCGGCCGAAGGTGTCGAATAGGCGCGCGGGGTATCGTTGCGCCGACGGTTCGCGACGCTGATTATGACTGGTCAAATCGGGCGTCTCGGAGCAGTCAAAATCCGCGCGGATTGCAATAATTTTATACGACGCGAATATTGTCGAGGAGTCCGTTCGGGCTTCCGACGTCGAGGCGACAAAAAAATAATTTTCCTGTCACAGAATAAATATTTGAGAAATATAATTTTTATCAAATTATGTCAACCTCTACCAGATCGTGTGAAAATCCGAGCCATTCTACGAGATATTTTCCTAACTACCGTGAGTAAGGTTCATTCCTTCATTTATCCAAGTGAATAAAGGTGATTAAATCCTTCTACGAAATATAAACCCCTGCACACCGTACAATCCTATCACCAGAAACCATCAAACGTTCGTACCCCTGTCCCGAGTAAATTTCCGCAAGGTTAGGACTCAACAAGCAACCCGGCGCCCCTTCGGGGCGCCGGGTTTCCTGTTGGGGGGCTTCGCCCCTTAAGCCCCCGATTGGGGGGCTCTGCCCCCCAAGCCCCCCGGAAAATGACCCTGCGGAAAAAATGTCCCGAAGGGAAAAATGTCCCTTCGGGACATTTTTCCCTTCGGGCGAGCAATTTTTCTAAATTGTCCCATGCAACTTTGAGTTAATTAAACTATCATTATTAATTTTCGGGTTTACTTGACGTTGTGAGGCGGGTAATTATTTGTCGACTTTTTGCATAGTATGGGGTTTTACTTTTACAAATTCATTATTTCACAACTTTCTGTAAGAATAGGTATATTTGCCGATGTAAATTTACTTGTCTCAGATTTTTACACCCAAGGTGTTTTTTTGGGGTTTTCGATTATCTCCAAATTTTTGTGTTACTTTCCTAATTTTTGTGGAAGTAATAGCGGAAATCTATTTTTTTTAATTCAAAATGTCGTAAAATCCCAACGAGTTTACCGATCATTTCAGTTCATTTGTTTGCTTCAAGTAGAACACTTCAGTTCATTTGTTTATATTCAACGTGATTTAGGGCAAAATGCATTTTTTTCGTAAAATTCAAAATTCAATCAAATCCGAACCGCTTTAACGATTTCGTCGAAATGCAATAGCGAACTCCACTCAAAGTGTCTTTAGTTATGAAGAACTATTTAGCTGAGTCGTTGATTTTTTACGAAAGTTAGAGAGTGTACGACATTTTTTCGAAAAATGAAATATTCTATATATTCTGTATTCATTAGGGTGTCCCAAAAAAAAAATTTTTTTTTTTTCGTCCGGCCACAGTCGCAAAAGTTGGATTATATCTAAACGAAGATTATCTCAAAATTTGAGGCTCGTAAAAAAATATTGACCGGTCGCTCACGATTTAAATTCCATTAATATATAAAAAAAATGATGTTGGCATGAAAAGTATTGGAAGATATTGATGAATCCGTTTCAAATTTAACAATAAAATTATCTGTTATATCCCAAAGACATCCACAAAATTTGGTAGTGATCCGTACAAATATCCGGGAGATATGACGTTTGCAATAAGCACTAAATTGATTATTCATATATTTTGAATGATTTTAGCTAAAAAAATATTGGATAATATTGATCGATCAGCTTCAAATTTGATACTGTAACTATATTTTATATGACAAAGATAGGGTAGACGCACCGGTTGTGGCCACTGTACCAATTGTGGCCATTTTCACTACAGTTTATTACAAATTGTTGCTTTCGTGTGTTTTCCTGTTGATACTTCGAAAGTATTCGTACAAGTTAACAAGATTATCGATACAATTTTGTTTCGTTTTAACAATACAAATAATTCTGCCTTTTCGAACTCACTGGCCACAACTGGACCAAAGGTGGCCAAAACCGGTACTTCTACCCTATCCGCAAAATTTGGTTGCGATCCGAACACGACCTGCAAAAGAATTGCAAAAGATATTGCTACGAACGACGAGGAGCAAAAGCAATTTCTTTTGCAGGTCGTGAAAAGCCACCACCAACAATATCCAAACGCTAATAAAAAGACTCTCAACATCGTTTCTAGAAAGTAGAGCCGACGTTGTCACGAGAAAATCATGAATGTGAACTATAATGAATTAATTATACGTAATTAATTAACTTCAAATAAAAATTAAAAAACGGAACAAAAATGGTCCTCAAGTGACTTACACCGCTCATAATTAATTTTGTTTCCCATCCTGAATTTTAATCTATACCCAGAGTCCGAGAAAAAGTTTTGTAAATTTTTGTCTGTCTGCCCCCTCCACTGGAAACACAATAACTCTGAAAAATGTGTTCGGATCGCAACCAAATTTTGCGGATATCTTTGTCATATAAAATATAGTTACAGTATCAAATTTGAAGCTGATCGATCAATATTATCCAATATTTTTTTAGCTAATATCATTCAAAATATATGAATAATCAATTTAGTGCTTATTGCAAACGTCATATCTCCCGGACATTTGTACGCATCACTACCAAATTTTGTGGATGTCTTTGGGATATAACAGATAATTTTATTGTTAAATTTGAAACGGATTCATCAATATCTTCCAATACTTTTCATGCCAACATCATTTTTTTTATATATTAATGGAATTTAAATCGTGAGCGACCGGTTAATATTTTTTTACGAGCCTCAAATTTTGAGATAATCTTCGTTTAGATATAATCCAACTTTTGCGACTGTGGCCGGACGAAAAAAAAAAATTTTTTTTTTTTGGGACACCCTAGTATTCATGTATACATTTTTTCAAAAATCACAACACTTGAAGAGCAGTTACCACTCTACTTGCATGCCAAATTTGACGCATGCACGCACGCACGCACGCACACATACGGCCGTTTTTTCTAAACCATTTTTCTGGGCGTTTTAGGTGATTCTGAACATACTGACATGATAATCCCGAAAAAAAAAATATTCTCGAAAACAAAGCTTCCTCAATGAGGAAGCAAAAATAATCTAAAAAAGTGCCTTTGCGTTAAAGTAATTTAGGAGTATGCAGCAAGTATCAGAATAATTGTTCAGACGACTGTAAAGATTGAGAACGTTTCATACATTTCGGTCTAAAAATGTATATCGTGGTAGTTTAAAATTGTTTTTAAAAAATACCTCTGCGTTAAAGTAAATCAGGAGTACGCAGCAAGTTTCAGAAAAATTGTTCCATTGACTGCGAAGAATATGACTAATACATACATTGCAACCTGAAAAATTGTATCGTGGTATGTTAACACTATTCTAAAAAGTACCTCTGCGTTCAATTTAGGAGTATGCAGCAAGTATAAGAAAAATGGTTCTGACGACTGCGAAGATTGATACCTGTCCATACAACTCAACCTGACAAGCTATATTGTGATAGGTTAAAACTATTTAATAAAAATACCTTTTTGTTAAAGTAAATTAGGAGTACGCAGCAAGTTTCAGAAAAATTGTTCTTGCAACTGCGAAGATTGAGACCTGTACATACATTTTGACCTGAAATACTGTATCGTGGTAGGTTAACACTATTAAAAAATGATCTGAAAAATAATCTAAAAAAAGTGTTTCAGAATTAAGGTAATTCAGAATTATGTAGCAATTTTCAGCCAAATTCATCTGTTGACTGCGAAGAATGTGAGCCGGACACAATTTTAGACTCCAAAATGCCAATTTTCTTGAAATAAACACCTCTATAAAAACAGAGAATAATTTCCATACTTCATGGGCATACTTCACAATGCCAGATTAAGAAATATTCCAAATTTCAACTTGTTCGGTCCATTCAGTCCAGACCCCCTGAGAAATACGGACGTCCGAATAACACAAAATCTAGTCTACGCAGCCAATCATATTTAGTAATGAAATTTCTATGTTCTGTTACACCAAGATTATGTATTTTACTATGTTCAAGAAATCTGCTGTAAAAAAAGTAAATAAATTTAAATTATATCAACATTTTCCTATAAAAACGTAATTTAGTCGGTGGAGCGCGAATTCAATAGGCACTTTCTGCGTTTCTTCAAAACGTGAGTGCCTAAAAACGGGGTTGCGTCTTCGGTGTTCTCCGTCGGGGGTGGTAAAGAGAGGGCACTAGCACTCGCTGACCAGAGTACGGAAGCCTACAGCTGAAGCACTCGCACAAGCGTGTAAATGTTTGGCTGAATTTTCCTTCCACCGAATATTTGACGTAACAAATTTGGGGGCTCGTCCGGGATCTTAAAGAATGTTTTGATTGCGCCAATGGTGATAGGAATTTTTTTTTATAACCCTGTTGTGCCCGGCGACTCGGTAATTGATCAGGTTACGAGACGAAGGGTAATTGTTGTTTATTCGGGATCGTTCGCCGATTAAAGAGTTGGACTCACGCGAACTCGGGTTTACCAATTAGACAATTTATTTGAGAGTAAGATATTTCTGAGTTACAGTTTCAGTTTGTTACTATTCGTTTCTATTCGTTTTACAACATGAGGGTACCCGAGTCTAAGAGGAGCCTGACTGCTCAGCTCCGAGTCTGGTCTTCGACTGTCGGTGAATTGCAGTGGATCGCTGCGATTCACCGAAAATCGGTGCGTAAGCATTTCATGTCAATTCGCCCGATTTCGACATCGGCGAATTCCGGCACGCGCTCGATCGTTCACCCCGACCGGGCGTTCGATTGAGCAACTGAAATTTCGAAATGGAATTTAAATATTCCGGGGTGCAACACTCCTCCCCCCTTAAGAAAAAAAATGTTCTTCTTGTAAGAAAATATTTTTTTTTTCCATCAACCTCTACGCAGCGGCTTAGCTGTAGACTCGGGTTTACATTGACTTTCCTATAATCTAAACCCCGTATTACGTCGATTATTACTGTTATGACGATGCGGTAATATTTATTGTCGCCGTGCATTGGTCTGGTCTGCAAATCCGAGTCGGCTGTTTCTGGCGGAGCAGGCTCGTTGCAGTTCCGCGTGCAATCGGCTCTCCGGCCGCGCGTCAGGTGACTGCGTGTTTATGCTCAGCGAGGGCCGCGGCAGAGTCGTTGCCTCCGCCGACCTTGTCGGTGTCGCGTTACGACCCAGTACGTGCCTGTAGAGCTTGTAGATAGCAAAGCAGACCAATGCTATCGGCGCTATAGCACCCAAGGAATAAAATCCGACATTATGATAATATTGCGGATTATTTTCAAAGTCTTTTTCAATTTGATCACTAATTTCGTTCACACGAGTGCCGAGGTTTTTTAATTCCTCCGGGTTGCGTAGCACATTCACTAATTTCACACTGCTGTTGGCGACTCGCGTGTTGAGATTTTTATCGATTGTCGAAAGCGTCAGGTTAAATGACGGCAGGTAGTTTCCGTCGGTCACTTGCGTAACCCGGCGGATCGTTTGGATGCTAAAGTCAGGGGCGGTTACAGTACATGTGCCTACCAGAGCCAAAATTCCCGTGTTCTTTAATTTTTCGTGTATCGCGGGTGCGCTGCCGCACGTGATCGAAATGGGTTCCTCGGCGGGCGCGATGTACAACCACTGCCCCGGCTTGTTCATAGTGATGATTAGGGTTCGTTCCAATTTTACCGCGCGTTTTGGACAGTTAAGTCCGTTTTGCGTGTCGATTTTCGCGTATGTTAGTACTTCACATGGCGCGTGACCCGTTATTTGTATGGACGGGTGTAACGGCGCGCACAAATATCGGTTTGCGAAAGTTTTACATTTTCCGAGGTCGTTGCCGGTCAAACGCAGGTAAGTACGGTGGACCTGGTCTATTACCACGAAGTCCTCCGTAGCGTCGATGTAGTAGTATGTTCCATTGCCTGCGTTTGTTGGTATTGGATATACCCGACTGACGCTGTAGCGTTGCGCTCCTATCAGCGGGATATCAAGTATCAGTACGACGGCGGACCCGTGGCCGTAGGCCCTCGTGTCGATGAGCCGCATGAGTGTGGTCGCCTCGCCGCGCGTTATCGCGACGGGGAAACCCGTGCCGGCCGGCAAGTGTGGTAGTGCGTCGGTGAGGTGCTGCACTAGCTGCCGCGGTGTACCCCCGCGCTTATCCGCCCGGTGGATATCTCGGCGAGCAACAACACCAACTCCTTCACGTCAGTGAGGAGCTCCTCCACAATGAAGCTCAAGGCTCCGAGGCTTGCGTCGATTTGTTGCCGCCTTGCAAGGTCGTCAGCCCGCGTGGTCAATGTGTCGCGTATGCTGGCGACGAAGTTGAGCAGCATCACTTCGTTCTGCCTCACCCTTATGGCGGTATCGTTGAAGAGATAAAGTGTCGACTTCACAACCTGCAGCTGATTTTTCATTCCATCCTTCAGCGTTCGCTGGTTCGCCTGCAGCGTCGATATCTCGTCGTGTATCTGCTCGGCGTCAGCAGCATCCATATTTCCGGTAATCGATTTGACAATCGATCCTAGGCCGTCGATCAACCCCCGACGCGTGCGCGCCGGCTCGGGTTTCACGAGGTCGTGGACCGTGCCCATGCCGTCGTCGATTTTTGCTATCATTCGACGGACGGTTTCGCCCATTTCGGCGCATTGCTCATCATTCCGTCCCTGCTCTTTCTCGCGGCTGCAAATTTCCGTGAGCTGTTGCAGATTCTCGCGGATTGCTTTCTCCCGCCTCGCTAGTGTGGTTAAGTCCATGCTGATGGCCAGCCTCCAGGTCGCCTTTATCACCGAGAGGCTTCCGACGTCCTCGTAATAGAGACCGGGGCTGCTCGTGAAGGGGGTTAGCCTGTAGTCGTCCGACGCCTCGGCCCACGGTATCAGGCGGAGGAGTAGTGTTACCGTCCTGCAACGTGAAGGTGAGCATTAGCGGGACTCGGACCGTGCGACTGCTGATTTTGCAGAATTTCGCCCCCACCCCCCGGTTGTCGTCGGGCCTTCGCGACGCCGCCGCGCTCACGAGGTGGTCATTACCGATCAAACCACCGAACCTTCACCACGCAGCAAAAAAAAGAATTCAAAAAGATGGAGTTTCTCGGCTTCAACGACGAACGCGAGGCGGTCCGCGAGCTGCTGCGGCGGGCGGTAAGATCCTCCCCGTTGGTTTTCCCCTCAAAACGCCCCCTGACCAGATTTTTAATTTTTCCCCCGTTGTTTTTTTTTGTTTCCAGTTCGATATGCTCGAGCGCCAGCAGCGCGCAGAGCGGCCTGGCTGGCTGCGGACTTTCATCAACCATGCCAAGGAGGTCAGGCTCCAGAGGGAGTTTTTGCGGGCTTGTCGGGACTCCCTCTGGGAGAATGACTTCTGGAGAGGGGCTCCCCCCGAAAATCCGTACTTCCTGGGCCTGCAACGGCTCTTCGGGGTGGAGCCCGAAGTCCGGTGCCCGTTCTGCGCAACTTACTTCGTGCAGAAGGAGGGCTGTGCCACCCCGCATCGCCCGTCCCGGCGGCACCTCCGGAGCCCTTCGCCGACTGACGAGCCCTGGTAGCCCGTGACGGGCCCGGACCGCAGCGCCCTCCAAATAATTTCCGCGGAATTTTCTTGTGGTTTTTCGAGCGCTGTATCATGAAAAGCCATCCCCGAGAGGGGGTGGAATAAACGTAAAGAAAAATACCCCATTGTGTTTCACCCGTTACTTCCCCATTAATTTTAGGTTAGTTTTAATAGCGTCCCCCCCTCGATTATTGATCTACATAGGGACGGAGGCGGTTTGCATGTACCGTCGTCATCTTCCGTCCCTTTTTAATTTCGTAATCGACGTCGCCTCTTCTCGCCGTCACGAGATACGGGCCCGTCCACACCGGCGAGAGCTTCGCGGCCCGACCTCGACGCACGGTGTCATCGTGCAGGAGCACGTGGTCTCCTACTTGGAACTCGGTCTCCCTCGCTCGCACGTCGTACGCCAGCTTGGCTCGCTCCTTCGCGCTGCGGAGATTGTCGCGGGCTATAGCCCAGGCGGCCCGCAGTCGCTCGCGTAGCTCGCTGGCGTAGTCGTGGTGAGTATATGTGAGGCGCGGCTCACGTTTCACCGACGTGGGCAGCTCGGCCTCTCGGCCGTACACCAATACATGCGGCGAGAGCCCCGTGGCCGCGTGAGGGGTGGTGTTGTATGTGAACATCGCATACAGCAGCCACTCATCCCAGTCGCACTGGTCCTCGCTGATAAAATTCTTCAGGTATTCAGCCAGGGTCCGGTGCGACCTTTCGAGTGCTCCGTTGCTCTCGGGATGGTAAGCTGTTGTCTGGATCTTCTTTATCCGCAGCAGCTTACATGCTTCTTTGAACGTAGCACTGAGGAAGTTGGTGCCTCGGTCGGACAGGATGATCTCCGGCGTTCCATGCCGGCAGATTATTTCCTCGACGAGGGCCCTCGCCACGGTTTGGGCCTCCTGGTTTGGTAAGGCCACGGCAGCGCTGAACTTGGTGAGGGCGTCCTGAAAGGTGAGTATGTTTTTGTTTCCTCGATGGGTTTCAGGTAGCGGACCCACGATGTCAACAGCTACCTTCTGGAAGGCTCGATCGGGCGTGTCAGTGATGACCATTGGCGCCCGATTCTTGATCTTCAATTTATTTTTTTGGCATTTGGAGCAGGCGGAAATGTAATTTTCCACCTCCTTCTTCATGCCCGGCCAGTTGTACGTAGCGCGAATACGATTCAGTGTCCGTTTCACCCCCTGGTGTCCACCCAGGGGCGCACTGTGATATTCGCGAAGTATTTCTGGCCGGTCACTTACGGGCGGACAAGCCCGTGCCGTCCCCGCTCCCCTCATTCCGGGCGTCGCGCGGGCTTGGTCGGTCGCTTGCACGTATGCTCGTGCCGTCCCCGCTCCCCTCGTACCGGCCATCGCGCTGGCGTGCCGGGTTGCTAGGCGACGCAGAGCACGTGGTAGCGCCGTCCTTCTCGCTCTCCCGCGCGGGCAGAGGCTCTCCCACTCCCGCCTGTAGTCCAGCGGTAGAGCGAGCGCGACCGTGTGCGACGGCTCATATAGCGCTGTCCTTCTCGGCAGCGCTCTCCGTCTCCTCGAGTCTCCGCTTTGTGCGGGTCTTCGCGCCGTCCCCACTCCGGCCGCTTGGCCCCGCTGCCTCGTCGCAAGGGCCCTGCCTGCCGCCGGGCGTCTGGGCTCTCTCCCTCTCTCTCACTCTCGTGCTTGCCTCCTCTCGCGCTCTCTCTCTCTCTCTCGCGCGCCCGCTTCTTCTCGCGCGCTTGCTTCTTCTCGCGCGCTAGCTTCTTCCATCTCTCTCGCACGCGCACGGGTCATCGCAAAAATGCGGCTAAGCGCGTCGGCGTTGGTATTTCTCTTTCCAGCTTTGTATTCCACCTCAAATTCGTGCTCTGACAATTTGATTTTCCATCTCATGAGCCGGGAACCTGGGTCTTTCTGACTAAACAACCAGGTGAGCGGCTGATGGTCTGAGATTACCTTGAACCGTGTACCGTAGATGTACGGACGGAATTGCGCGATTGCCCACACTATCGCGAGCAGCTCTCTCTCGGTGGTGCTGTAATTTAACTCCGCCTTCGAGAGCGTGCGGCTCGCGTAGCATATTGGCAGGTCCTCGCCGACCTTGCCCTGAGATAAAATCGCCCCGATGGCCTTTCCTGACGCGTCGGTCGTTACCAGGAATTGCTTCTCGAAGTCCGGGTATTGTAGCACTGGAGCCGTGGTCAGAGCTGTTTTTAATTCTTCGAACGCAGCATCTCGTACCGCCGTCCACTCGAAAACGGTGTTTTTCTTTATCAGCTCCGTCAGTGGTTTGGCAATTTCCGGGAAATTCTTTATAAACTTTCGGTAGTAGCCGGCTAGCCCGAGAAACGACTGTACTTGCTTCACGCTTCTCGGCACCGGGTAATTTCGGACTGCTTCGAGTTTGACGGGATCTGCTGTCACGCCTTCCTTGGAAATTATGTGCCCTAGGTATGTTGTTTGCTTCCGCAGAAATTGACACTTCCCGGGCTGGACAGAGAGGTTCGCTTCTTTCAGTCGCCGGAAAACCTCCTCAAGTCGTTCGTTGTGCTCTCGCAGATTTTTTCCGTAAACCACGATGTCGTCCAAGTAGACATAACATTTTATTCCCTGGATGCCGGCAAGAACGGAATTCATCAGCCGCTGAAATGTGGGGGGCGCGTTTTTCAACCCGAAGGGCATTCGATTGTACTCGAAATGCCCGCTCGGCGTCGAAAAGGCCGTCTTTTCCTTATCCTCGCTCGCCATTGGGATTTGATGAAACCCCGAGGCGAGGTCGAGGGTGGAAAAGTAGTGCGCTTTCCCCAGCTGATCAAGTATTTCCGTGATGTTCGGCAGGGGATACGAGTCGCCGACGGTTACTTCGTTTAATTTACGGAAGTCTACGACTACTCGCATTCGCTGCACCCCCGCCGCGTCGGGTTTTTTGGCCACTACCAGCAGAGGAGCGTTCCACTGGCTGCGGCTCGGCTGGATTATTCCGTCCGCCAGCATCTCCTCCATCTGCCGCTCGACTTCCCGTTTGTGCATTTCTGGAAGTCGATACGGCGGCACTTTTATCGGCCTCGCACCGCTTTTTAGGGGGATGTTGTGTTCCACGGCGTGCGTGCACGGCAGAACGTCTCCCTTCAAGTGGAAAATCCGCTCATATCGATTGACTATTTTCAGGAGTTCGTCTCGTTCTTCGCTGTTGAGGTGACTCAGGCTGAGCTCCTGTTTCAATCGCTCCAGTCGCTGGGCCCGCCTTTCCACCTGCACCGGGCTTACGAGCAGTGCCTTGGCGTTCGCGCCGAGCTCGGCCTCGGTTATCTCGACCGGCTCAAGTGTCACCGTCGGCCGCTCTATCACCACCTCGTGCTCGGTAGTGTTGGCGAGGCTCACCACACAGCTATTCCCTCGTGGTGGTGTGTAGCACGCGCCGAGTATCACGCCTTTGCTCACCTCCGTACGCGAGACTAAACCGACGTATTTACTCGCCGTCGCGACGTAGGCTATTTTTTCCGAGCGAGGCGCAATCGTTAGCTTCGAGCGTCCGTCTATTAGCGGCATGCTGTGGCCGAATAATTTAAAAGTTTCGCCGCTGAGGATGTCGGCCTTATGTTTTTTAATGAAGTCCATCCCCAGCAGCCCGTGCACAGCCAACGGCACGTCGTCCGGCACGACATAAAACCAATGCTGCACGGATACTCTCGGTGTTTTCAGCGTAATTTCGGCCTTGTAGAGAGGAGAAAATTTACTCCCCCCTGCCCCTTGCAACTCAGCGTCGCTGTCCGCGATTCGCGCCTTGGCCTTCAAGCAGCTGTACTTTACGATGCTGCATTGGGCTCCGGTGTCAGCCTTGAGGGTCAAGAGCCCGCGAGCGGCAGTAGGGCAAGCGATATCAAAGTCGGCGGCGGTGTCGCCCGCCGTATCGCTCGCGGCCGGGAGCGTTATCTGCAGTACTCGCAGCGTCCCTTTCTCGGCCGCGGCCGTCTCGCTCCGGCCTTGCGCTACGTGCCGGACAGCCAGTGTGTTGACCTGCAGGGTGCCCAGCGTACGCGCGGCCCCGCTGCTGACGTTGCTCTTGGCGGCCATGCTGGATGCCTGAGGCTTATCATTCCCCCCCGGCTGATTATTCGCCGCTTTATTTTGCTGCTGCTGTCCTTGGCCGTTTTCCTTCTTCTTCTTCAGCCTCTTCCGGCATTCCTGCCAGGTGTGGCCCTTGATTTTGCAGTATGTGCAAATGATGTCCACTTGATTTATTTTTTTATCGTTTGGACCGGCCATTGGCAGGCTCACGCGGCCCGATTTCCGCGTGCAGTCTCGGGCCAGGTGCCCCGCATTTCCACAGTTATAGCAGGTCTTTGCCCCCTGCGCCGGAGCTGCTGTTGATCGCCGGTTGTTGTGACTCTGTCCGGCGGCGCCGCCTTTCGGCTGCACCATGTTGCTGATTTCGATCGCCCCGGCGATCGATTCGTGCAGTGTGGCGAAATTTCGCGAGCGAACGAGAATTTGGACCTGCCCGTGCAGGCCGTTCTCGAAATTCGCCTGGCCGCACTTCCGCGTGACTTCCTCGATAGTCAGCGCGTCGCGCTCAGACGAGACGACACCGCAGAGTTTTTCGATCACCTCGATCGTGAGTTTCTCTGTCCGAGCTGCGTACGCGGCGATGTCCTCGCCCTGTCCCTGGCGGAGGGCGTTGAACTCCAACTGTAGGGCGGCCAGGGACTTGCGCTGCCCGTACAGGGATTCCAGTTCGGTTTTGAGCTCACTCACCGAATTTATGGTTTTGTGCTTGAGCTCACGGGTGGCCTGGCCACCGATTTTGCTGCTCAGCACAAGCTTCAGCAGTATACCGTGTCTGCTTGGAGAAACCATCTCGAACACGGTCTCGCAGCTGGTGATGAAGCCGTCGAGCTCCGTGGGCTTGCTTCCATCGAAACTCTTTATATTTTTTAAAGCCAAACCCAAATCGAGCGTGTCCGCGTCCCGTCTTGGGGGGTAGTTTGGCGCGTCCGGGTGATAGCCGTACGGCGGCTCCCAGCCGTTCTGGGCCGGGGAACCCCGCGAGTTCCTGTTCGGCGGGACCGGCGGATTACCCGTTGCGCCCGGCGTGTTACCCGAGGCGCCCGGCGGGTTTCCCCCCCCCCCCCCCCCGCGAGGGAGGGCCCCCCTATTTGCCCTCTTAGGGCTTGTAGCTCAACCGTGAGGGTGGCAACCTGCTCCTGCAGACGGCAGATGAGGTCTATCTCATCGCCCCTCATCCCCTGCAGGGCCTGCGCCACCCTCCTCCGCGCGCTCGCCCGGGGATCGACCTCCCGAACCGTCGTTTGCTCTTCCCGGATCCGCCTCTCCTCCATCGTCTCCAGACGGTAGCTGTCGTCTCCGTCGTCCTCTAACCGACCGGGCCCTTGAGGGTAGGGCCCCGCAGCGCCCGCAGCAGCCCCCCGGTTGGTGGTGTCCAGCTGGGCGCGGAGCTCCTCAATGCCCTGATCGACCATCGCGTTGGTTACGCGTCGTGAATCATCCCTGCGGGGATCCATCAGGCTGTCGTCGGGGCCGCCGAACGCGGTATCCCGGACGGTGTTGACGCCGAAAGGCGCGCGCAAACTAGCAGCTAGCGCTGCTTCTGTGGCCGCTGGTAGTCGCCCTGTCGGCGAGTTTTCCAGCAGGGCCCGCCGGGTCCGGAAAGTGATGTCGTGGACCGCGGCCTCTAACCCAGTGGTCGGGGTAACGGGCTCAGCCGGCAAGGTCGAGTCCTCCGAATTCGCCCTCCTTTTTGGCAACGAGGCACGACCTCCGGGCATGTGTTGGCCCCCCCCCCGGGATTACCCGCGCTTCCCCTCGCGTTTATTTTATATTTATTTTAGTTATGATGGACAGTGGTTGGTGTTAGCCTGGCCTCCTGTCTTTCGCGAATTAATACTGTGAATCCGCGTAAGTTGCTACAAACTTATTTGGATTCACAAGTAAGGGTCTCGGTTTTTGTTAACGAGAGATCTGGGCTCGCGGGCTCAGTCCCACGGGTTTACGCGATTTTTTTTTTTTTTTTTTTCGAGAATTTTTCCCCCTTTTGGCTCTGGTATATATATTTTTTTTTTTTACACAGAAAAACCCTAGCACATGTACGTAACAATCGCCACTTACAGAGTCAGCATCCTTGCCATGGCGTTGTTGGTCATCAGGGCTGTCGTCCTCGGTGCCGTATTGGCCTGGACGTTGACCCCTGGCTGCGGCGTCTGGATGTCCTTGGTCGACCCGATCGTCCTCTTCGGCGTGGTCGACCCTTTATCTTCGTCCGTCGGTAGCTCTCGTCGCCGGCGGTCCTCGGCCAACGAGCGTATCGGTCGCGTCCTCCTGGTCGCGCTCTCGATCGTCTGACGGTCTGACGACTGCGTGTCAAACCGCACCAGGTCCTTTGCCCCAACGTCTGCGTGTCGGGTTTGACTCATGGTTTTATTTTCGTGCGAGGGAATTGTGGCCTCCCGACACGAGATCTTTCGCCTCAAGATTATCCTCGTGGCGTGTCCGGTTCGCTTACGGCAGATCCCACCGCTGCCACCAAAATGTTGTGCCCGGCGACTCGGTAATTGATCAGTTTACGAGTCGAAGGGTAATTGTTGTTTATTCGGGATCGTTCGCCGATTAAAGAGTTGGACTCAGGCGAACTCGGGTTTACCAATTAGACAATTTATTTGAGAGAAAGATATTTCTGAGTTACAGTTTCAGTTTGTTACTATTCGTTTCTATTCGTTTTACAACATGAGGGTACCCGAGTCTAAGAGGAGCCTGACTGCTCAGCTCCGAGTCTGGTCTTCGACTGTCGGTGAATTGCAGTGGATCGCTGCGATTCACCGAAAATTGGTGCGTAAGCATTTCGTGTCAATTCGCCCGATTTCGACATCGGCGAATTCCGGCACTCGCTCGATCGTTCACCCCGACCGGGCGTTCGATTGAGCAACTGAAATTTCGAAATGGAATTTAAATATTCCGGGGTGCAACAACCCCAAAGATCAACAAAAAAAATAAAGGAGAAGAACAAGATAATAAAATTCTGGAAGGTTACTCTGACTTATAACGAAAGAAAATCCGAGAAAGATTACGTTTAATTCTAAAGAATATTTATGTACTTAGACGTTTAATAGCAGCTGTTCTTAAGATAATCAGAAAAATAATGTTTCTGAGATCTCTTGGTTTGGAAAACAAAAGGAAAGAGAAGGTACCCGAGGAACCGAAATTAAGAAGATCAAAGAGAATAATTAAAAAACAGAAGATTGCATACACGGAAATCGGAGGTCGTAATAATTATCAAAGATTACGCAGGTAAACCAATTCATAATAATAAATATCGAAAGCTGTTGAATTTCCGGATCAATCTGAACTTAAAAAAAATATGTATATAAAATAAAATGAAATAAATATATATGCGGTATAATTATCCAATAGTCTTAGGTTGAAGAGAGAAACAGCGACACACACAAAAAAAACTCTTCCCATATACCTCCACCTATTCGAGTTATACGCTACCCTAGGCGGATTTCTCGATCCTTTCCGTGAGTTATACGCTACCCTAGGCGGATCTCTGACTCCCCTGCTGAGTTATACACTACCCTAGGCGGATCTCTCAGCCTTCGCACCGCGAGTTATACGCTACCCTAGGCGGATTTCTCGATCCTCACCCAAGAACTTATACTAACAAGAACGTCGAACCTTCCCATACACCTACACCTATTCGAGTTATACGCTACCCTAGGCGGATTTCTCGATCCTTTCCGTGAGTTATACGCTACCCTAGGCGGATCTCTCATTCCTCTGCTGAGTTATACGCTACCCTAGGCGGATCTCTCAGCCTTCGTACCACGAGTCATACGCTACCCTAGGCGGATTTCTCGATCCCCCGTAAAAAAAAAAAAAAATAATTATACCAACAAGAACATCGAACCTTCCCATACACCTACACCTATTCGAGTTATACGCTACCCTAGGCGGATTTCTCGATCCTTTCCGTGAGTTATACGCTACCCTAGGCGGATCTCTCATTCCTCTGCTGAGTTATACGCTACCCTAGGCGGATTTCTCGATCCCCCGTAAAAAAAATAATAATAATTATACCAACAAGAACATCGAACCTTCCCATACACCTACACCTATTCGAGTTATACGCTACCCTAGGCGGATTTCTCGATCCTTTCCGTGAGTTATACGATACCCTATGCGGATCTCTCATTCCTCTGCTGAGTTATACGCTACCCTAGGCGGATCTCTCAGCCTTCGTACCACGAGTCATACGCTACCCTAGGCGGATTTCTCGATCCCCCGTCCAAAAAAAAAAAATAATTATACCAACAAGAACATCGAACGTTCCCATACACCTACAACTATTCGAGTTATACGCTACCCTAGGCGGATTTCTCGATCCTTTCCGTGTGTTATACGCTACCCTAGGCGGATCTCTCATTCCTCTGCTGAGTTATACGCTACCTTAGGCGGATCTCTTAGCCTTCGTACCGCGAGTTATACGCTACCCTAGGCGGATTTCTCGACCCTCACTCAAGAACTTATACTAACAAGAACGTCGAACCTTCCCATACACCTACACCTATTCGAGTTATACGCTACCCTAGGCGGATTTCTCGATCCTTTCCGTGAGTTATACGCTACCCTAGGCGGATCTCTGACTCCCCTGCTGAATTATACACTACCCTAGGCGGATCTCTCAGCCTTCGCACCGCGAGTTATACGCTACCCTAGGCGGATTTCTCGATCCTCACCCAAGATCTTATACTAACAAGAACGTCGAACCTTCCCATACACCTACACCTATTCGAGTTATACGCTACCCTAGGCGGATTTCTCGATCCTTTCCGTGAGTTATACGCTACCCTAGGCGGATCTCTCATTCCTCTGCTGAGTTATACGCTACCCTAGGCGGATTTCTCGATCCCCCGTAAAAAAAATAATAATAATTATACCAACAAGAACATCGAACCTTCCCATACACCTACACCTATTCGAGTTATACGCTACCCTAGGCGGATTTCTCGATCCTTTCCGTGAGTTATACGATACCCTAGGCGGATCTCTCATTCCTCTGCTGAGTTATACGCTACCCTAGGCGGATCTCTTAGCCTTCGTACCACGAGTCATACGCTACCCTAGGCGGATTTCTCGATCCCCCGTCAAAAAAAAAATAATTATACCAACAAGAACATCGAACGTTCCCATACACCTACACCTATTCGAGTCATACGCTACCCTAGGCGGATTTCTCGAACCCCCGTAAAAAAAATAATAATAATTATACCAACAAGAACATCGAACCTCCCCATACACCTACACCTATTCGAGTTATACGCTACCCTAGGCGGATTTCTCGATCCTTTCCGTGAGTTATACGATACCCTAGGCGGATCTCTCATTCCTCTGCTGAGTTATACGCTACCCTAGGCGGATCTCTCAGCCTTCGTACCACGAGTCATACGCTACCCTAGGCGGATTTCTCGATCCCCCGTCCAAAAAAAAATAATTATACCAACAAGAACATCGAACGTTCCCATACACCTACACCTATTCGAGTTATACGCTACCCTAGGCGGATTTCTCGATCCTTTCCGTGAGTTATACGCTACCCTAGGCGGATCTCTCATTCCTCTGCTGAGTTATACGCTACCTTAGGCGGATCTCTCAGCCTTCGTACCGCGAGTTATACGCTACCCTAGGCGGATTTCTCGACCCTCACTCAAGAACTTATACTAACAAGAACGTCGAACCTTCCCATACACCTACGTCTATTCGAGTTATACGCTACCCTAGGCGGATTTCTCGATCCTTTCCGTGAGTTATACGCTACCCTAGGCGGATCTCTGACTCCCCTGCTGAGTTATACACTACCCTAGGCGGATCTCTCAGCCTTCGCACCGCGAGTTATACGCTACCCTAGGCGGATTTCTCGATCCTCACCCAAGATCTTATACTAACAAGAACGTCGAACCTTCCCATACACCTACACCTATTCGAGTTATACGCTACCCTAGGCGGATTTCTCGATCCTTTCCGTGAGTTATACGCTACCCTAGGCGGATCTCTCATTCCTCTGCTGAGTTATACGCTACCCTATGCGGATTTCTCGATCCCCCTTAAAAAAAATAATAATAATTATACCAACAAGAACATCGAACCTTCCCATACACCTACACCTATTCGAGTTATACGCTACCCTAGGCGGATTTCTCGATCCTTTCCGTGAGTTATACGATACCCTATGCGGATCTCTCATTCCTCTGCTGAGTTATACGCTACCCTAGGCGGATCTCTCAGAGTTCGTACCACGAGTCATACGCTACCCTAGGCGGATTTCTCGATCCCCCGTCAAAAAAAAAAAAAATAATTATACCAACAAGAACATCGAACGTTCCCATACACCTACACCTATTCGAGTTATACGCTACCCTAGGCGGATTTCTCGATCCTTTCCGTGAGTTATACGCTACCCTAGGTGGATCTCTCATTCCTCTGCTGAGTTATACGCTACCTTAGGCGGATCTCTCAGCCTTCGTACCGCGAGTTATACGCTACCCTAGGCGGATTTCTCGACCCTCACTCAAGAACTTATACTAACAAGAACGTCGAACCTTCCCATACACCTACACCTATTCGAGTTATACGCTACCCTAGGCGGATTTCTCGATCCTTTCCGTGAGTTATACGCCACCCTAGGCGGATCTCTGACTCCCCTGCTGAGTTATACACTACCCTAGGCGGATCTCTCAGCCTTCGCACCGCGAGTTATACGCTACCCTAGGCGGATTTCTCGATCCTCACCCAAGATCTTATACTAACAAGAACGTCGAACCTTCCCATACACCTACACCTATTCGAGTTATACGCTACCCTAGGCGGATTTCTCGATCCTTTCCGTGAGTTATACGCTACCGTAGGCGGATCTCTCATTCCTCTGCTGAGTTATACGCTACCCTAGGCGGATTTCTCGATCCCCCGTAAAAAAAATAATAATAATTATACCAACAAGAACATCGAACCTTCCCATACACCTACACCTATTCGAGTTATACGCTACCCTAGGCGGATTTCTCGATCCTTTCCGTGAGTTATACGATACCCTAGGCGGATCTCTCATTCCTCTGCTGAGTTATACGCTACCCTAGGCGGATCTATCAGCCTTCGTACCACGAGTCATACGCTACCCTAGGCGGATTTCTCGATCCCCCGTCCAAAAAAAAAAATAATTATACCAACAAGAACATCGAACGTTCCCATACACCTACACCTATTCGAGTCATACGCTACCCTAGGCGGATTTCTCGAACCCCCGTAAAAAAAATAATAATAATTATACCAACAAGAACATCGAACCTCCCCATACACCTACACCTATTCGAGTTATACGCTACCCTAGGCGGATTTCTCGATCCTTTCCGTGAGTTATACGATACCCTAGGCGGATCTCTCATTCCTCTGCTGAGTTATACGCTACCCTAGGCGGATCTCTCAGCCTTCGTACCACGTGTCATACGCTACCCTAGGCGGATTTCTCGATCCCCCGTCCAAAAAAAAATAATTATACCAACAAGAACATCGAACGTTCCCATACACCTACACCTATTCGAGTTATACGCTACCCTAGGCGGATTTCTCGATCCTTTCCGTGAGTTATACGCTACCCTAGGCGGATCTCTCATTCCTCTGCTGAGTTATACGCTACCTTAGGCGGATCTCTCAGCCTTCGTACCGCGAGTTATACGCTACCCTAGGCGGATTTCTCGACCCTCACTCAAGAACTTATACTAACAAGAACGTCGAACCTTCCCATACACCTACGTCTATTCGAGTTATACGCTACCCTAGGCGGATTTCTCGATCCTTTCCGTGAGTTATACGCTACCCTAGGCGGATCTCTCATTCCTCTGCTGAGTTATACGCTACCCTAGGCGGATCTCTCAGCCTTCGTACCACGAGTCATACGCTACCCTAGGCGGATTTCTCGATCCCCCGTCCAAAAAAAAAAAATAATTATACCAACAAGAACATCGAACGTTCCCATGCACCTACACCTATTCGAGTTATACGCTACCCTAGGCGGATTTCTCGATCCTTTCCGTGAGTTATACGCTACCCTAGGCGGATCTCTCATTCCTCTGCTGAGTTATACGCTACCCTAGGCGGATCTCTCAGCTTTCGTACCACGAGTTATACGCTACCCTAGGCGGATTTCTCGATCCTCCGTCCAAAATAAAAATACCCAAAAAAAAAAGGGAGGATAAATAAAGACTTTAATGGATATAAAGAAAAAGGCAGGAGGTCGCGTTCGATTTTTAAAACAACTTGAGGAGGATTACAAAAAACCTCTGGCGAATCAAGCCTCGGGAAGTTCAACAGGCATACGTTATCACCCAATTTTGACAGATCTTTATACGCATAATTGGGATAAAGAAGTCACGGACGACAAATTGAAATTAGGATCTGTTGAGCTAGACCCCTTGCCCGTGAAACTTTCTGCTAATAAAAGGGATCTCGAAATAAGTGAGGAAATAGAACGATTGGATAAAGAATCAACAGATCCTTTTAACGTCTTGTTTCCCAAACCATATAAAAAAGTAGTAAAAACCGTAGGGTCGGAAACCTTCTCTCTCCCTTATCCTATCGATTTCGGAAATCTGAATCTGACCGAGTCAAGAGAATCTCAAGACGAACAAGATCGTATAAATTCATTATTTCCAAAGCCTTATAAAGTAGTGCGAGTCGGAAGGAAGACGGAACCGTGTTCGCCCTCGTGTTCTGGTGACTCGGGAGTTCACTGCAGTAGTAACAGCAGTAAGGCACCGGAACCGTTAGACTTCGAGGAGGAAGAACAATATCAGCCAAAAGCTATTGAACCATCAATTCAGGAGCCAGTCAAAGAACACAAACCTCAAATTGTACAAGAGACACTCCTGAAGGGTGAAAACCGTTATAATATATCTCGAAAGTAGAGTGAGATTCCAGTGTTGTGAGTATAATATTCTCCGAACAATAATAAATCATTTAAATCTAGTCAAGTGAACTCATCAATTTATCCAATGCTAATTGAGTGGCTGAAAAGAATCAGAGACGCCTTTCTCCGTTGGTGTTATCAAAAGTTACAAATAAAATTAGAAATAAACAAGTTGAACAAAATCCATAAAAAACCAAAACTTAAGTATCTAAGACGTCCAAGATTATAATTTTAAATAAAAACAAGAAAATATAAATGACGTCTACTCCGTCGAAGAAAGATCTTAGTGGGTTTAAAACAAACGAATATCTTAACGAAAGGAAATTGAAACAAAACGTGGAAAATCAGCTTGATACGACTAGTCAGACCGGTGACGCAATTACTTTGAGTCCTGAAAAAGCGGACCTTGTAACAATCGAAGAATCACCCGGTGCCACCCCTAGCGGATCGTAAGAACCGCAAAATAACCGAAAAGTGACCAGTCGCTATGGAACAAAAAATAACCCCAAGGTAACGCGGAAGTAGCTTATTGACCGTTGGGTAACTACAAAGTGACCATAGTCAAACTTTCTCCTCATGGTTCGTCTAGCGTTACTATTAGGTCGAGTAACGCGGAAGCAGCGTATTGACCACCAAGTAACCGCAAAGTGACCCGAGTTCGACTCTTCTTCGTGGTTCGTTTATCGTTACCACAAGGTCATGTAACGCGGGCTCCATGTCT
Source organism: Pimpla rufipes (assembly GCA_963932165.1). Taxonomy (NCBI): domain Eukaryota; kingdom Metazoa; phylum Arthropoda; class Insecta; order Hymenoptera; family Ichneumonidae; genus Pimpla; species Pimpla rufipes. The sequence continues at coordinate 17,538 of CAWVQF010000005.1, read as the reverse complement.
AAAGAACCTCGTCAAATGGCTTTGACAAGCAGAACTTCGCCAAAAGAACTTCCACAAAAATAACTTCGCGACAAAAGAACTTCGACAGAAATAACTTCGCGACAAAAGAACTTCGACACAAATAACTTGGCGACAAAAGAACTTCGAACAAAGAACTCCGCGACAAAAGAACATGATAAAAAAAGAACTTTGTCAAAAATATTATTGCATAAAGTTTGAAATAACTAATAACTCCGAACCCAATTTGAATATCCGTTCCATTCCATTTCTGTTTTGATAACAGTACACACGAAAGGCGTTCGCATGGAACGGCGATTCTTACCAATCGATTGTCGAATAATAAGCTTGCTCATTCTCTCGCTCGCTCGCATCGTATGGTGTTCACTTCGTCTATTAAATCATAATGATAACAGCACACGCAAACGGCGATCACACGGCTTGATTTACTCATCCAAGATCAGTATAAGCGTCAACAGCTGTGCAGCCCACAGGGCTCGCCATCAATAAAAGCGTCTACAATCAATAAAAGTACCAGAACGATGCCACTGAAATTTATAAAAAGCCAACAAGGCAAGCCGCAACTTGTTCTGAACGGGTACATATATTCAAAGTGCACCGAATCGGATTCCAAAGTGATCTGGCGATGTATTCAATACAAAACCAATCGGTGCCCAGGCAGAGCCCATACGTCATCGGCAACCCGTACCGGTATGCTTTTCAAAACATACACATCAGAGTGACCCAAATTTCAGATATATTTTTTTATTTTTAGTCTCACCCAATAAAATTGTTGTTTTCAGTGAAAAAACAATTTTCACGAAAAATGGAGCTTGCAGATGGAGCTTGTAAATGGAGCTTCAGGCGCCGGATAATAGCAGAAAAACAGGGGTGACAGTTGAAAGAAAAAAAAATTAAATTAATTTATTTTCAAACATATTCTGTCGTTAAGCAACCTCCTAATGATAATATTTTTATTCAAAATTTCAACCAGAAACTTGAAATGAGATAACAAAATGATATATGGGGTGAAAGATTACAAAAAATGAAAATAATTTTTTATTTGAAAATTTTCAAATTTGCTGAGCGACCTCATTTTCGTGAGAATGTTATTTTCACTGAAAATAACAATTTCATTGGGTGAGACTAAAAATTAAAAAATATATCTTAAATTTGGGTCACCCGAATACACATACTAGCACAACAGCATTTACACACCCCACCGTGGTGTATGTGTGTGCGTGCGTATGTTTAGGTAATATTATTTACAGTTCATTGTTTTTTTCATTGCTTATTTCCGTATCAGGCGCGGTTCAGAGAGAAGTGCCGCATTATCATGCACCACGCGCCGATCAAGTCGAAGCCCGAAAAGCAATAGAACGAATGAAGAAACGGGCACGACAATCTAATGAAACTACAACTGGCATCATTACTGCAGCCGCAGAAACAGTATCATCATCAGCGGCCGCGGAGCTGCCGAATAACGCAAATTTAATTAGAACCGTACAGAGAGTGCGTCAACAACACAATCCGCAGCTTGCGAATCCACCGACACGTGAGGAACTAGATTTACCAAACGCATTTAAAGAAACATTAAAAGGGGAGCCGTTTTTGCTACACGACAGCGAAGGTAAAAATCGCTATCTCATTTTCGCTACAGCCGAAAATTTAGCGTTCTTGAGCACGTGCACAGTCTGGTTCGGCGATGGAACATTCATATCTGTCCCCAAAATATTCTATCAACTGTACACAATACACGGCATCAAAGACGGGAAACCCATTCCACTAATATACATTCTAGTACCAGACAAGAAAACTAAAACGTACAAGGCCATACTGTCGACAATAAAAACAGCCGAGCCAAACTTAAATCCGACGACACTCATTATCGACTTCGAACAAAGCTTCATCGCAGCATTCAAAAAGACCTTTCCGGATGCCGAAATTCAAGGATGCCATTTCCATTTTGGCCAATGTGTCTGGAGACACATCGAATCACTCGGACTGCAAGTGCAATACGGTGCAAACGTGGACTTCGCCCTGCATCTAAAAATGCTCATTGCTCTGGCTTATGTGCCACCAGAAGACGTTGCTGACGCGTACAAAACACTCGTCAATTCCGAATATTTTCAGAACCACGGCGAAACAGAAAATCTTGTTGAATACTTCGAGGCAACGTGGATCGGCACGCGTCGTCGGCGCGGAACGCGCAACGCGCCACTGTTTCCAATCGAGATGTGGAATTGCTATTCGGCAGTAATTAACGATCAGCCACGAACCAACAATTCGGTGGAGGGATGGCATCGTGCCTTCAACGAACGCGTACGAATCGCGCACGCGTCAATCGGACGATTCATTAACGCTCTAAAAAAAGAACAGTCTACTTCCGAAATCCTGATGGAACAAAGGATAGCAGGTCGAGAAATCCAAACACGTAAGCGTAAAAAATACGCCGACTACGATGCTCGACTAAAACTAATCGTCGAAGACTATGCAAATAGGGAGAGAATGGCATACCTACGAGGCATAGCGCACAATGTCACGCTATAATCACGGTGAAACGACGTAGATAACAATGTTCGACGGGAATCGACATTCGGGAATCGACATTCGGGAATCGATGTAAAATTCTCAGAGCAAAATATTAAAATACTGTAAAAAATGAAGAAAAAAAAATTAAATGTGAATTTTAAAATGTGAATTAAATATGTGAATTTTAAACAAAGATCTTTTATTACCAAGTTGTTATTGCAGAAGTTCATTTGTCGCAAAGTTCTTTCGGTCGAAGTTCTTTTGTCGTAAAGTTATTTCGGTCGAAGTTCTTTTGTCGCGAAGTTATTTTCGTCGAAGATCATTTGGTAAGTTCTTTATGGTAAAAGTCATTTGACGAAGTTATTTAGACGTGCTACCGTAACGCGGAAGCAACTTGTTGACCGTCGAGTGACCGTAAAGTGACCCCAGTTGAACGTTTTCACGATGGTTCGTTTGGGGTTACTGTTCAGTCGAGTAACGCAGTAGCTTCTTGGAGACCGCCAAGTAACCACAAAGTGACCCCAGTTAAATGTTCTCCCCATGGTTCGTCTAGCGTTACTATTAGGTCGAGTAACGCGGAAGCAGCGTATTGACCACCAAGTAACTGTAAAGTGACCCGAGTTCGACTCTTCTTCGTGGTTCGTTTATCGTTACCACTAGGTCATGTAACGCGGAAGCAACTTGTTGACCGTCGAGTGACGGCAAAGTAACCCCAGTTGAACGTTTTCACCATGGTTCGTTTGGGGTTACTGTTCGGTCGAGTAACGCAGTAGCTTCTTGGAGACCGCCAAGTAACCGCAATGTGACCCCAGTTGAATGTTCTCCCCATGGTTCGGCTAGCGTTACTATTGGGTCGAGTAACGCGGAAGCAGCGTATTGACCACAAAGTAACTGTAAAGTGACCCGAGTTCTGACTCTTCTTCGTGGTTCGTTTATCGTTACCACTAGGTCATGTAACGCGGAAGCAACTCGTTGACCGTCGAGTGACCGCAAAGTGACCCCAGTTGAACGTTTTCACGATGGTTCGTTTGGGGTTACTGTTCGGTCGAGTAACGCAGTAGCTTCTTGGAGACCGCCAAGTAACCACAAAGTGACCCCAGTTAAATGTTCTCCCCATAGTTCGTCTAGCGTTACTATTAGGTCGAGTAACGCGGAAGCAGCGTATTGACCACCAAGTAACCGCAAAGTGACCCGAGTTCGACTCTTCTTCGTTGTTCGTTTATCGTTACCACTAGGTCATGTAACGCGGAAGCAACTCGTTGACCGTCGAGTGACCGCAAAGTAACCCCAGTTGAACGTTTTCACGATGGTTCGTTTGGGGTTACTGTTCGGTCGAGTAACGCAGTAGCTTCTTGGAGACCGCCAAGTAAGCACAAAGTGCCCCCAGTTAAATGTTCTCCCCATGGTTCGTCTAGCGTTACTATTAATACTACTCCGGTCTCTCGGCGTCAGCCTCAACCTCAGCCTGCGGCCTGCGGTTCGGCGCCTGACGGCTTATACATGGGCCGTAAAGGGGAATAAGGTGCTACAACTGCCCCCGAGCGTTGGGTTCCAATTTGGACTTAGAAAATTTTTCACAAAAAATGTTTTTTTTCGTTATTCCCTCAAATAACTCGAGTTATCAAACGGATTACATTTTTTTTCTCAAAAAACGATTTTTTCACTGACGCATGGAACGACCGTCCGCTACTTTGACCGGACTTCTCCGAGGGACGCAGAAACATTTTCTCAAGTATGTTTCTTCTCACTATTTGATAATACAACATGGCCTTTAAAATTGTATAAAGTTATGAACTTTTTTTTTTCATCTTTATCAAAGGACTTTGAAATTTTTTTTCGATTTTTTTTTGTTTATTGGATCACGCAAGTCGTGTTGTGCAAAGACTCGATAAAATTTTCATCGAGACATTTTTTTTTTTCGACGCATGGATCGACTCGTCGTCGATTTCGTCCGACTTCCTCGAGGGACTTAGAAAATTTTTCTTTGACGCATGGATCGACTCGTCGTCGATTTCATTTTGCGGTTAGATCACGGAAACGAACTTACTACTCTGCATAATTCAACCTAATAGTAACCCGAAACGGCCCATTGTGCCGACGGTCGAAGGGGGTCAATTTTTGGTTACTCTCAAGTTACTTAAATTTTACTTATATCATAAATTACGAAAAAAAATGGAATTTACCTTTCAGTCTCCAGTCGTCTCTGGTTGTCGCGTATATTCTCGTCGGCCCGCAACCACACTTTACTTTGCGGTCTGCGACCCGTGTTCCCGGTCGTTCTCCAGCGCACGAGTTTGTTTAACTCGTCGTCGATGACGTCCTTTAATTTCGCTGCAATACGGTCTAATATTTACAGGCAGACAGAGACAGACAGACAGAGACAGACAGACAGAGACAGACAGACAGAGACAGACAGACAGAGACAGACAGACAGAGACAGACAGACAGAGACAGACAGACAGAGACAGACAGACAGAGACAGACAGACAGAGACAGACAGACAGAGACA